>VWYI01004450.1:27133-78815 GCA_013399455.1 Anthoscopus minutus | reverse complement strand
GAGACGGGAAAAAGTGGAGGAGAGGTGGTACGNGCTCCCCTCCCCCAGCTGTCCCCCCTGGGGCCCAGCTGATTCTTTGTCTTTTTTAAGCACCGAAGATGTACCAACTGTCAAGGCTTTTCTCTCAGCTAAATGGGAAAAATTCCACTAGCTAAGAAACAAGAAAAGGACACCTAACCCCCAACAATCATGAAAAGAAAGATACTGCCACACAGCTGTAGTGCTGTCATCGGTGATACTTGAAATTTTAGCAATTGGACATTTTCAGTTAGTGACTTTTGACTGATAACGGACTTTCATTTTTCTCCACAAAACTGGTCCCCATACAACATTTTCATATTCAAATGATTACAATTTAAGCTTGTGTCCATGTGGCAAATAATTCTAGAGCGAAAGAGACATTCCCACGCATTTCCATGAAAATAAGTCACTTTTTGTATGTTTAGTCAGACCAGGATGAAAAACATTTACTGATTTTCTACACCTCACTTATTGATTGTACAGCTAAGAAATCTAACATTTGTGAGGTGTGTCTGTGGAATAAAAAACCATCAAATTCACAGTCTTATTTTTTGTTTTGCTTTTGTTTTTGAAAGCAAAAGCAGTGTTTCTAATTTTTTTTTGCATATTTTAATGTGAAGTGTTGACCTTAAAAGATCTTTTAGGATGCATGAAAATCTGCTTTAACTTGTAAACAACAGGGGAAGACAGAAGCATACTAAAAATTAAAGAGGGGATAACAATGATTACAAGTGATTTTGGCCTTTTTTTGTTATAAAAACTGCCCACAGTTTCATAATGTAAAATCATGGGTTTGGCATCTTACAGCTGTGCCAAACATTAATGATTTTAAGTCAAATTTGCCATACTGTTCAGGTTGATTGATTTATTTTTTCAGGAAAGTTTCTGATCCATCAGCTTTGGCTTTTTCAAGAACAAGGTTTGGGAAAATATGTTGTTTTGCCCAAATTTAAATGTTCTGGCAACTTCTTCTTGGAACCATTGGATCATTCCCATGCTTCAAAGCAGGGCTTGAAATCTGGCAGAGGTTTGGCTTTGACTTCAGGGATATGCCTTGTATCGCATTTCTGAGAAAACCACCTAATTTGGCCAATATATGCTTTTGAGGGAAAACCAAAAATCTCACTTCATAGCTGCTCAGTGGAGACTGTCTAGATGTTAAAGAGATAAAGACCCCAAGAACACCACTGTCATGTGCATGTTCCATCTAATCATTATCTCCAAGAGACAACAGACGCTGAACACTTACCTCTCCATGAAATAGCAGAGCATGTCTGAGGCCAGTAGCAGAGAAACAGAAGCCAGTATTTTCCTGTAATAACTCTTCTAGGCTGAGTTAGAGCCAGCATTCAGAAGAGGGGCCATATCTGTAGTGTACAGAACTTTATCCATACAAGAGCTTAAGCTGGTGTCCAGCTTCTTGTAGGTAGATGGGTATTCATCAGGTTACCACTTGACTGGCTTCCAGAGGAGTGGGCAGAGGCTCTGACAATGTCTCTGATGCAGTTAACTGGGGAATTGGGACTGGGACTGCAAACAACAAAACCTTGAGCACTTCCTGCTTAGCTAACTTACGGCTTCCATGACACTCCTGGTAGGTTTTGTTTTAAGTAGGAGGCTTCAAATGCAGAGAAGACAGCAACTGGAATGAAGATGGAAAAAGAGCTGGAAAATCTGAAACAAAGGATCTGTTAATCTAGAGACCCAGGAGAGCAAGAACAACTAGGGTTGGGATTAGTTGCACAAGTGGGCTGGGAACAGGAGCCAGGGACGGGAAGGAATAGATCATTGCTGTGAGTGAGCACTGGAGAAAACTGTGGACAGACAATGGGATCACCTGCGTTGCTGAGGCAAAAGGAAGGCTGGGTCTTAGGAAATGGTGAGACTAGTGGAAGTGGAGAACACAACCAGGGAAAGAAGACAAATTTGGTAAAGTGATACAGATGATGGCCTGGGAACAAGAACTAAAAGTGCCAAAATGGAGGTGGATTGGAGCACCAGAACTGGACAGAAAATTCAGGAGCACTTAACTAGGCCTTTTGGCCAGTAAGAGAAAAAAGGTGTAGACCATAAAACACAGAGCAAGCTGTCAGGGAGAGACTGGATCTAGTGAGGTAAGGAGATAAATAAACTAGCCTAGAAGGCAAGAAGTGGGAACAGAGAGGCTGGGGCATAAATCATTTGGAGGGCAGGAGACCAAACAGGCCAAAGCATGAAGAGTAATGTGCAGACCAACCAACAAGCAACAAAGAGCACTTCTTAGTGACTTTCTCACAGCATCTGAAAAGAACTGTATTGTTATGGGGGATCCCAAGGGATTTCCATTTTGGAGAACCGTGTTCTCAAGACAGCACTCTCGATGAGACTTTCTTGACATGAGAGACATGGAAGCCAGCATGAGGGAATTCCAGTTTGGATTTCCTCATGGTGCTTGCAGATCGATAGACTGGAAGTTGGTGGTTGCTTAGGGACATTTTTCATTACCCGAATGCACTCACTACACCAGAGACAGTATCTCCAGTACTACATGTATTTGACTTTGAGAAGGCCTCAGAGTGATAAGAAACGTGAGGAAAGCTAGGAGTAAAAATATGCAAAGACACCAAGAAAGGTGTGTAAGAATACTGAGGTCATTACACGGTCAAGAGGTCAAGCTTTCACAATTAAGAAAAGAAGGCAGATTTGCCTGACAACTCACTCTGCTTGCAAAGCAGAGAGGAGTCACCTCTTAGGGGAAAAAAATGCAAATGGAAGGGGAAGAAAGACCAAACAAGCAGCATTATAACCTAACATATTTTTTAAAAAAACAACAACAACAATAAAAAAAACAGCAAAGTAGGTTCAAAGAGCAGAGGAAACAGACTGAGGTCAAGAACAGTTTATTTAATGTAGTAGAATCAAAAGAAATTTGCATTAGCCTATTATTGGGAAAGAGGGGGGATGCTAATCTTGTTCATAATGCAGAAACAACGCTTATTTTCACTCTACTTGGAAAAGAGTACGACAACATATCAGTATCAAATGAAGATATGAAAGTATTTTTAAATCTACAAATAACTAAAGGGTATATTAAATGACTCCCAAAGATATTAATATTTTAAAATCAGATTTCTGGAAACTAGCATGCAAGAGTTGTAAAAGATTTGCTGGGAGAATCTTTTTGTCACTACTATTTTTGGCAAATATTTGTATATGAAGGAAATCCCAGAAAGCTCCAGAACATCCTACATTATATAAGGCAAATCATTGAAAACAAATTTTCCACAGTGAATAGATTACAGAAGTGCCTACTATAGTCTATTGTATAGAAGTACCAAGCTTTCACATGCAGGTGAGAGCCTGTGTGTGCAATGCAGAAAGCCCAGGAACCCTACACAGTCACCCTGAAGACCTGGAACCCTCCAATCCCCCTGTATAATCCACCACGTATAAATGGGAATAATTCCACCTTCTCATCTCCAAAAGGTGTTATGGAAATGAAGCCCATTAACACAACATTGGTAAGTACTCTAGAATCACAGAATTTTTGGGTTTGGGTTGGAAAGGACCTTAAAGATCCTTTTGTTCCAACCCCTCTGCCATGGGCAGGGACCTTCCACTGGATAACACTGCTCAAATCCCTGTTCAACCTGGACTTGAACACTTCCAGAGTGGGGCATCCACAACCTCTCTGGACAACTTGCTTCAGCGCTTAATCACCCTCAGAGTAAAGATTTTCTTCCTAATATGTGATCTAAACCTACTCTCATTCAGTTTAAAGCCATTCTCCTTTGTCCTATCACTACCCTTGTAAAAATGTTCCTCTCCAATTTTCTTGTAGGTACTGGAAGGATGCTGTAAGATCTCCCAGACCTTCAATTCTCCAGGCTGAGCAGACCCACAGCCTGTCTTCACAGGATGGCAGAGCCTTCAGGAAAGTGAATTGCTCCATCTTCTCACTGGGGCCTAAGCAGTGTTCAGTGACCAAGGCATGGGGTCTTGTACTGAGCACAGACCCAGATACATAGCTGCTTGTTAACTGAGCATTGCCTACTCTGTGAGCTGGATGAGGCAGGGCTTCTGTGGGATAAACGGCACAGAACTATGCTCATGTAATTGAAGACTGTTGCAACACATGTATGCACAATGGCAACTCCACAAGCCAGCTTAGCAGTGGCTTTTTCTAGTTTCTCAGCACTTGATTTTGTCATCCTTAGTAATGATCTTTCACTGTGGTTTGTATAATGTCATTATGTACTCTTTGGTAAAGGACTGAAGCGGATGTGGCATTGTAGAACTCAGTGGAACTGCTTTTAATTGCTTCTGAAGCATCACTGGTGTGAAGAAAGACAAAGGGTGGTAGCAGGAATAGACAAAAGGAATTATGAGACCTCTCATACTCCAGAACACATTCAGTGAGAAAGTGTGAAGGAAAAAAGAAAGAAGAATTTCCAAATGCAATGCTTGCATGTAAATGCAAGCAAATCCTTGTTTGTCTTCCTAAGACTCTAAACTTTGGGGAATTTTGCCTTCTGATCACAGCTCCAGCTTTGTGACTCAAGCATCATTCTCCAGATCTGCAGTGTATCTTCCCATTTATCTCTAACTAAGACAATTTCTGAGTCCTATATGAGTCATAAGTGTGTTTTATATAGAAACCAAAGAAGGTTCTTCCAGTCTCTCAGTAAGATTTGCCGTGCTGCCAGGGAAGCACTTTTGGTTGTTCTGACAAGCAATTGTGACTGCTCTGAATTGCCAGAAATACTGTCTGAAGAGCAAAAGAATCATTTGCCATCTAAATCCAAAAGGGTATATAATGCAATCCTTGTACTGCCTGAATGCGTTGATCCCACCTTGCAATCATTGATATTAGGCTTTGCAAACTGGCCAGATCCCAGTGGATATAATTTTCAGCCTGGCTAACTCGCAGAGTTCGAGTGATGCCACTCAGGGGCTCAGAGCCAGCGGAGCAGAGGGGGTGGCATGCAACACACGGGAAGGGGTCTGAGTCAGGGCACCCGAGAGCAAGGAGACCTGTCTTCTCCCTCCTTCCTGCTTCTGGAAACCACTCCTTGCAAGCCGGGTCCGCTCACTGACAGCCACCTACCCTGCAGTTAGGTCCTGTCCTTTCTCAGCTGAGACAGGAGGGACAGGTGGCCCATGCCGGAAGCAGTGGCTGCGGCACAGGAGCAAGGGGGGGTTCCTGGTCCGGAGCCCAGAGCTGCCATGTGACAAACAGGAGGCCAGGTATTAACAGGTGGGTGAGAAGACAGGGGCTGGCTGCCTGCTCAGGGAAGAGGCCGTTTTAAAACCAAGGCGGCAAGGATCACAGGGAGAGCATGCACGGTGGGGAGGGCATATTTTGAAGAGGAGGAGGAAGGAGCTGTTTTGGAATTGGTGTAAAGCCATTTGTTTGGAGGGATGCCAGGGTAACAGTAGGTGCCCAGAACAAACGCGCGCAGCCATCCCAGCACTCAGAGCCTGCATGCTCGTCCTTCGCAGTACCTAAGTAGGTCAGCCCGTTTCTTCAACCTTTCCTCTTCCTTTTCTCACTTGCTCTCTTTGTGGGAGGTGGTGGTGGCGGTAGCAGAGGGGCTACACCCATTTTTACTTATTTCCAACACTGTCTACGTGTGAACAAGAGAAGCAGAGAGAAGCTAAGGCTGCTTTCTTATTAACAGCTGGTGACAGTCCCTTTACACAGTGCGTGTCGCATTTCTTAGCCGAGGTAGAAAGGAATGAAAGAGGAAGACAGTTATTTAAAGTTTAACATTACAGATTAATTACAAGGATATTCTGAGCTCACAGTCCCCCTCAGCAATTCTGCAAGCCCAAAGGCTGGCCCCGCCACACCTTTGCAAGTGCCTATTTTAAGCAAGTGTGCTCATCAGGTTGGGGAGAAAAACTGCTCCAAGTAATTCTGGGATGCAGGTTTCGCACCACAGGATGCCAGCAGGATCCAGTGAAGGTTATGGACTGTCTAGCCTGAACTCCATCTGTGCCCTGAAGTTTCCTCTTGGCTGGGCACCGCTGAAGGACCAGAAGCAGCCAGTAGGAAGCAGTAGGCACGGGGGCTCTTGGGGAATTTAAGCCATCTGAACGTGGCACTCAGTTTTTTAAGACAGCGTTTTTTTAAGCACTGTGAACATATTGCACCCAATTATAATTGCATTATGTACTCTGTGCCTTTCTATGAGTGCATGCCTCCTCCTAGCTATGGAGGGGCAAATCTGACATACATACAACAAGTGCCCTGTTTTCTCCTACATAGCTTCTCCCAGCCAATGTATCATGATAGTATTTGCATGCCTCCCAGTAGGGCACTGAACTGTGTGGCTAACATCTGCCACGTGTTGTTTGTTCTGTCCTCCTCTCCCAAGGAAGGAGGTGAGTATAGTGGAGCATCTTGTTTTTGCAGTACATTTGTCTGGCTTTCTCTTTCCCAGCATGCAGAGCTATGTATTTGCATTAGTAAAAGTAAGGGCACAGAAATGTGTCCTGCAATTGAAAACGCCTTTATTTCAGTAAGAGGAATTATGACTAATTAAGTCAAATTAAAAAGGGAAGGCAGAATTGATTTTCCTTATTCTCAGCATACTCTGTTTGACAAATGGGTCTTAACCACAGATGACAGTTATTAGCTTCAGCCTTTCAGACAAGAAAGGCTGCTATTCCCTCTGCCCACTTATCTATGATAAATTTAAAGACACATGTTTCCCCTTCCTGGACAAACACTTTTCAATTGTTTGGAGTTTTTTTAATTTAACAGTAAAATCTCTTTACATATGTCTTTCCTCCTTTGAATGGGCAAATTCTATGTGTTACCCTCTGTGGATCTTGCCACACAGTAACACTGACTCTGGACACAGCTCTGTTTCATGGTACTTTGGGTTTGTACCTGGTTTAGTGGCAGGGACACTTCTGAAGCCTAGGGGCCTGGCTTATATGTGCTTCTATCTCTAGGGCTTTATTTTAGGTATTTTCACCTTTCTACTGGCGTTTATTAACAATCCTTACTCAAGAAAATAAGTAGTATTAGTCAAACAACAGTTCTGGTATTCTAGGGGGCACTGAAACATAGGACAGACTGACTTTTTGGAAAGGGAGGGAAAATCTGTATTTTGCCCGAAACTGAAACACTGTCTTGAGCCCTGAGGTAAAGTCCTACATACTGGGTTGTGTGTATCCATGTTGCTGTTAACACCAAGCTGAATTATGCGTTTTCTGGACCTTAAGATTACCTTATTTTAAAGGGTCAGAGTGGTAATTTCTTTCCTTTAAGTTGCTGTAAATGCTCAGTTTGTTATAATCCTTGCCACTGCCTTCCAAGGCATTCGAACTCATCCTGCACTTGCTGGCTTGATGTTATGACAAAAAGCAAATGCAGGTCCACAAAAGCATTATAGGAAGCAAATAGTGCCTTTAATCCTGGAGATGTGCCAGCCCAGCAGTATCAAAGTTGATCCTTCCCTGACCTCTGCTCACGGGGCTCTGAGGCAGCCAGGATCCAGGCTGCAGTGACAGGGCTAGGACTCGGAGTGCCCGGGGAACGTGTGCTGGCCAGGGCTGCGCCACCTCCGGGGCGCTCAGCATGGTGTGCCGCGTTTCTGTGCATTCAACGCCCACGAAAAGACTGAGTCCTGGGCTTTGCATGAACATACGACTGCCGTTTATTGTCTGTGGTCGATATTTGAACGATAAAGTGATTTTTACAGGAGGCAAAAGGCAACACTAACAGTGAATACACTGAACAACAGGGCAGGGCAATAGGAAGCCCACCCTGCAGTTTACCGGGGCTGGTAAAGGAGTGGGCGCTGAGCCCGCCTCAAGCATGCTGCAAGGTGCCATGGCCTCCTGCTCTAGCCCTGTGCCTCTGGGACAGCCATTAGCGACTGGACACTGCTCTGGGCACAGCTGGGCACAGCCCCGGCCGAAACACTGCCCGGGCTCTCGCTGGCTGCCCAGCCCAGCTCCTGAGGGCAGAATCAGCACCGCGCTCAGAAGGGCTGGATGGAGTCCGCTCCTCGCCGCCTCCCCCACAAACAGTTGTTTGTCTTGAGATTTTTTTTTTCCCTGGGGCTGCCACAGATTTTCCACCTCCGGGGCCAACCAACGGCCAGGGAGGGAGGTTCATTAGTGGCCATGAGGGCGGCCGTCCCCGCCAGTGCCAGGCCTGTCTGGTGAGGGAGGCGGGCGGCAGCTTCGCGTCAAATGCCAAACAGCCGTCCTTGTTTTCCTTGGTTGCCACGGCAGGAGTTGACATTGTCCCCGCGGAGCACAAGGACTCCCCGTGACATGGCGGGGACAATAGGAAGGTATGTTTTCTTGACCCGCGGCAGGAAATCCTGTGCGTCTTGCTGGGGAACGCAGCATTTTCCTGCCCTGGCTCTGGCCGGGCAGTGGCGCCGGGGCCCGGCAGCCTGCTCGAACCTGCCGGGCTCTGAGCCTCTCCTGAATCCAGCAGAGCAGCCCTGCGCAGGCAGCTGGCAGGGCAGGACAGACCCTCCCTCCGGGGCTGCCAGGACACGACGTGCTCGAAACAGCCCTGTGCTTCGCAGCTCCTACCTGTGGCCATTCCTAGGGGCCAGGCTGCGCCTCCTGGCTGGAGCAGAGCCCACCGTTCCCAGTCGGCAGCACTGCTGCTGTTGATGAACTGATTTGGGTTGTTGTTTTTTCTTTAAAGAAACAATTCAGAAAGTGACGCATTACTTCTGCCTGTGGACAGAGGGAACAGCTGAAACGTGGGAGACCAGACTACAGCTGTGTGACTACAGCTTTTTTCTTTTTGCATTTTCCTTTTTTTTTTTCTTTTTACAACACATATTTTAGTGAATAAAAACTACTGATTCCCTCTGCTGGTGTTTTGGACGTTATTTACTTCCCAAGGTGATGGTTGTAGTCACCAGACTGTCTGTGAAAGGAAGAGTGAGACAACAGGAGAAGCCATAACCTCTTCACTGTTGGGGGTTGTTTATAACACAGCAGTCACCCAGCTTGCCTTGGCTTGGCTTCCTTGCCCCACTCATGCATTCTCATGTTCTCCTCTCCTCTCAGACATCACTGAGATGGACATCATCCTGTCCTGCAAAGCAGCCTAATTGCCACAGATGATTGCATCCATCGAGGAGATAGTGATATTTACAGGAAGTAAATATTCACAGGGATAAATTAGCCTCAGAAGGACTTCTGCAGCCATTAGGAAAACCCTCACACTCCAAGACCTATCAAATGTTTAGGGACTATGTATAAAACAGGAAAAAAAACATTTTTTTTCTATACTGTGGCATGCACAGAGGCAATGTCATTAAGAATGGGTGACATCCATTACAGAAACTGATTAGCCAAAACTCCAAATAACCCATCTACCAGCAAGTCCAGGGTAGCATTTTCACGTTTCTCTTTTTTTCCTAAATTCCTTAGCCAGCGACTATGAACAGGGGCATGCCCAAAAATTTGGTATGGCCTGTGTGCAAAATTGATGCTGTGAAAAAGCTTCATTTGTTAAGAGAGTTCATCTTCAAAAGCTAGTGGCGCCAAGGTGGAAGTCTCCCTCTACCTCTCCCTTTTTATTTTACCCCTTTGGAAGAGATGTGGGAAGAGCAACATCTCCTGGAGATACATATTCTGGAATCATGTGATTCCTTGTACTTCCAAAATAACCTCCTTTACAGAAATGCCTGCAGTGGGTGCATGCAGTTGGAGTAAGAGGGACACCTCCTTGCCTACGTGCTGTCTCCCAGCAGCAGTGCAACCTGGCAGCTACCACAAGCATAATCTTACCATTAATCCATGGATCAGGGACACACACAGGCACAGGCTGCTGAAGAATGAGAGTGCATGTTAGCAGGACCTCATGTAAACAGCTCCACAAAAATGATGTGCAGTGTGCCAGTGGACTTCAACATGGGAAACTTTCATCATGCATCAAGCGGGGCTGGCTTCTGGTCCCAGGGTCAGAGGACAAGGAAATGTGTGCTGCCTTTCTGGACATCAAGCTTTAAGCCTAGCTGGTAGAGAGTGAGAGAACACAGGAGCCAGAGAACAACTTTTGACATATCAATGTTTAATCATCTACTTCTCTAGCTGTCCTTCTAACTGACCCTGCATCCATCCCTGTGCCTGGAAGATGAAGCACCTCTGGGAAGTGTTTGCACAAGAATAATACACATACATTGGGGAAGAGTTAGAAATGCTGAGAGATTTTGTTTGGTCCCCCACGTAGTGGTTTTTCCCCTCTCTGTATCTCCTCACTTGCTCTCATTCCTCATCTGTGCTTTGTCTCCCTCCTCACTGTGTCCCTTTGTTCATAACTTCCTGCCCTTGCTCTTTCTCAGCTTTTCTGCCTATTTCTGTAGTCCCGTAGCCTCTTCCTAGTGCTTGGAAAATTGATATAAAAACTGCAGTTTTGACAGAAAAAGAAAGCAAACAGTTGCAATATGCAACTCTTCTTCTTGGGAGCAGTCTGACCAGTGAGTCATTCCCAGGGCTTTTGAAATTACAGCAGGCATCTCCTGCCGTTGCTGTTGCTGCCGTTGTATTCCTCACAGCAATGCTTATCAGCCAGTGGAGAATGGGGCCCCCTTATGCTTGGTGCTGCATAAATCATTTTCTTTAGCCTAGGGGAAAAAGAAAAAAAAAACCCAAAAACCTAAAGAAGATGAATGCATGATTCAAGGATTTACTGCTCAGATTGCTTTGGGGGTCTTTTATTCCTCAACCTTCCCTGTGTTTCTCTCCCATGCTGCCTCTCCTGCTGTCCTAGGCCTTAACCCCATCCCATCACTCTCTCTTATGTCTGGCTGCCCCCATCTGATTTACCTTCCACTCTCATTTGTCCCCTCCTTTGTCCATGTGCATGCTTCTCCTGCTGTCACTTACTCCATCTCCCTTGTGGCCACATCCCCTGATTGCCTTCTCCATTCTGCAGTACTGGGTAGCTTTTCATCACCTTGCTGGTGGAATCAAGAGATGCAAAATATTCAGTGTGAGGTAGACACTGAATGGTTAAAACTTGGCAAAGTTATAGAAAACTGAAAACAGGCTCTCATAGCAGAAAGTGTCAGGTACCACCAGCTCCAGCTAAATTAAATTCTGTCCCTGTAGTGTATATGCACAGAGACATTTATATTCATATTTTTAACAGCCTTCTAAACTCTGCAGTTCACTGACAAACCCTTCATGAAGCTATCATTCCTTTTTTAACACCTGAACTTTAAAATGTCACATATAGCATTTAAAAGGACAGGCAAATAACCACGGAAACATCCTAGCATTCGTTTTGCTTTCCCTCCTTCTGGTTGATCTAAAGTCCATGGAAATCAATGGCAGTCTTTCCATCTAGTTCAGCAGAGTTCACAGTCGGTAGGTTGTTTCCTCCTAAAATTTCAAACTAAAAAGACCCCACACAAATGTGGGGTTTTGAGTTTCCTTTTACTCATGTATCTGGCAAGACTGATGTGCTGTCAAATGATCTTTTCAGTGCTAAATATACACCATTAACTACTAATAAAAAAACCCCAGGCTTTAAACATTCAGCTTCTTTTGGCATGTGTACAGAGCATTCCACTTGATCTCACAAGATGTATGGTTTGCACTAGGATTGCAGTCACAGTTTTCTTGTTAAAGCTGTCAACCGTTCCAGTGTCTATCTTTACAATGCAATTCAAACCTTACTTAGGAAAATAGGCAGTTCTGCTTGAACTATGATATTAAGATCCTTCAGCAGTCCTTTTCTGTATCCATTTGCAGGCTACAGCTCCTGTTAAAACTAGGTTGCAGTGTGAAAACAAGGGAGGGAAGAGGCTGATCCCTTCTGTTTGAGACACTTCCTTTCAATGGCAGAGATACTGTGGACATTAAACGCTCCCTTAAACATGCTATTTTTTTTGAAAAAAAACATTTTGTTAGAACCACTTACAAGGCAAAACTTCACTGTCTCATCTTGTTAAAGTTACAGAGGTAAGTCCAGGACAGAACATTGCCTTTTGACTGTCTTAAAATCAGCACAGAAATTCTCTTGAATTTTAGATCACTTGCCATAGGATTGCATTGGTATCAGGCTGGACTCATTAGCAGATATTTGTTAATGACATAGGAGAGGTAGAATCAAGCTGATAGTTGTTTTCTTGTGTAAATTGATCATCTTGTAAAGGTGAACACCCAGAGCATTTCTGACAAGCCAGTAACAATTGTCAGTCAATATTGCATGAAGTAACTTAAAAGTAATGACATAAAGCAAAGAGAGAATACAGGTACGGGATAAACATATGTCTTCTAATGCTTAGGCTCCATGGGGAGCCCCCTTATCTGCTTCCATAAGGCGCCTTATTGTGCTTAAGTAATGGGTATTAGAAGCCAAGCAGTATGTTAACATCTCCTCCTACATGGTACATTCCCATACTGCCTAGATACATATGAATCCTGCATGTCACATGTCATTACATTTTCTGAGACTATATCTCCATCCATGCTAAAAATACACAGAGAGAGAACTTCAGTGTAAGCAACAGATACTTCTGCACAGACCCTTGGCAATACCAATGACTGAGAATTTTACACATGTGTTTATTATTCATCATTAAGGAAGAGCGTTTGTGAAGATAACCAGCCCTAGGGTTTTCATGGCAAGCACCTGCTAGGGGCTTACACCTATCCCAAGTGGATGTAATCCAAGCTGGATACACTCAAGTGAAGGCCCCTCCACCTGCCTTTTCATCTACATGGTGGCCTGATTTTTTTCTGAAGTGCTTAGCTACAGAGCCATTCCCGTAAAAATAACTCTAAAGCTATCCATCAATACTCTTACTCAGAAATTCTAAGCAGGGAACAAACCTGTGAAACTCGTGACCTGCTGATGTCCTGCTCCTCTGCTATCGACATACAGGGACCGCAGAGTCCTGAGCCTGCCGTGGAGATAAGCCACCTTCCAGCAGCAGCCTCTGCACTGCCACCTCTCGCCTCTCCCGTCACACGGAGAGGGTCTCCAGTGCTCAGCCACCCACCAGCAGCGTGCGGTGGCCTCCAGGAGTCCGCGTTGCGATAAGTATCTGAGGCAGACCTCTTGGACCAGACTTCCCTCCCCTCCCCCCAAAACCCAGGACAATCATTAGTGGCCTAAAATCTCGCTCTAGCGGCTTAATCGCTGGCACTTTGGAGTTGAATTTGGTCTCCATATGAAAGACAGGGGAGGAGCAGTGGTCCCCTGGTGACATGTGTCAGGCAGGAACATGACACATGCTCGGAGTACCCCCAGTGTCCCGGGCTTTTGCACTTCTGTGTGAACAGCCGAATGGGCAGACCCCTCCTGCTCGGATGCAGCAGATGGAGTGGTGAGGCAGGCTGCGTGTCTGCAGGGCTGGGCAGCAGAGCTGTGCTCTCGAGCTCCAACTAATGAAGCTGATTTGATGAGCTGATTATTCTTGTGTATTAGTGCATCGCTGACACGGTGCTCCATGCTGTACCAGACACGGAAGGGTACAACATGGGCCCCCTACCGAGCTTTCCACCTAGGCAAATAGACCACACGATCCAGAAAGACGGGGTTCTGGATGACGAGGAGGAGACGGAGCCCCTCTTTGTAACAGAGCACTGCAGCTCTCTGAGCTGGAATGTAGCAGCATTCCTAATTTAGATACTCCGGTTGAATTTTAAGTGGAAGTGAACAAAACATTTGAAAAGCTGTCCCTGTTCTCTCAGCAGGGAGATTTCGAGAATTTACTGAGAAGAAGTACTGGCACAAAAGCAGACAGTTTTCCCAGGTAGAGATGTGGTTCCTGGAAGAAAGCACAGGCTTTCTAGATGTGATGAATGTTAACAAAGAGGGGTTAGTTATCAGTAGGTGATTCATGATGGGAGGGATAATGATGAATAGGTATTATGACAACAACTGCTTTGCAGCTGTAGCTCTCTCTACTGCCACAAACTGCCAAAAACTCACCAGCTTTCTCCTGGGACCTTCTAATGGCAGTAAACAAAGCTTGACAATGTCCAACACAGAGGGTATATGACTGTTGACCTCCTCATGGCAGGAGAAAATTGGCTAAACAATATTAGGTCTCTGGGTTTTTGCAGACAGCAAAACATCCCCCAGAAAACATTCTTCCAGGTTTACAGAAGCCATTAATTATGCTAATAATGTTTCTACCTGTGCAGTTTCTCTAATTTTAGCCCAATATTTCTTCCTCAAAATGCAAAACTTACCCTCTGGGAACTCAAGGATAGCTGTCTATGTATTTTTGTTCATTTCTACTCCAAAATGAACAAGAACAAGCCCCAGCAGATTTTTTTTTTCAGGCAGAGTGGCAGTTCTGCTCTTGCTGAATCATCTGTGACAATGATTAGGCAAGAACACAAGAATAAACCTTTCCTGGCAGCCAGGCATCAATCTCCCCTAAAAAGTACCAAATCCACTGTTTAAAAATCAGAGACTGAGTTTGAAAAATGCTGCTCTAGGTGACTTGGTCTGTGTTTGGCACAGTGAACAAGCTATGCTGGACTCAGGAAAGCTCATCATAGGCCAGAGGAGGGACCAGCTATACACTCGTGATCAGGTGCTTCAACAGAGCAATCATGTAGTCTCCACCACAGTATCTGAACACAGACAGAATAAACAAGAGAGATTTGCTAGAGTCCAGTGTGAGGCTGAATGCATACACAGATCTGCCAGGGAGCAAAACTGACATAATGGTAGTGTTGCTTGTAGTATTTATGGTTTTGTATATATTTGAATATCTTTTCCAGATTCCTTTGCCTACAGTGCCTTTGTCATGTGAGTCCCATGCTTCACCCAGTCTGAGAGGTTTCTGCCTGTCAGGTCCCTGTCTCTGTCATTCCTCATTATGGCAGTCACCTATGAGAATAGGTAGAGAAACAAAAGGCCAGATGCACAGCTGCACAGATGAGCAAAGCACACTGCAACAAACGAGTGCAACTATCTTTGGACATAACCAACATGTGTGAACTTGCCTGACTGTAATCCCATTTCTTGTTGCCTGTTCTCACAGCATGCTGAATTTAAACATATAGTGTTTTCCAACCACGTGTCCTCCTCTTCATAAAGTATATTTAATCTCTGTGTTGAGGCATTATGTAGAATGGGGATTTGGGCAGCAGGAATGAAGGGGAAGAAGTGAGGGTTATGGCAGAGAACTTCAAGCTGAAGTTACTGACTTCCTTTCTTAGTTCTGCCGGAAATTTTCCTGCACAATGTTAGACATGCCACTTCACCAACATGTGCCTCAACTGGGAAATCTGTCAAATGATGAAACCTGACAGCCCACACCACGAGGTCTTGCTGGGTGTCTCAATGCATATTTGAGAGTTTCTGAGATCCCACTTAGACTAGCACCACAGAGAAGCTTTTAACTAATCAGGCTGAAAAGGAAGCGGAGGTTTTGAGATCGGGAGACATCAGTCTGGGGATTCATGCCTGGCAAAGAATATCAGAATAATTGCCAAGCCTATCACGCTGAACTTTCTGTAAGGTGACCCTTGTTTCTACACAACAGCAAACATCTCATGAGGTGTGAAAGACAACTGCTATTTACCTGCACCAGATTTCCACTGCAAACCAAAGTACTCACTAACTAAAATTTCGGAGAAGTCATGGGATAACGCAAGGAGTGAATTTAAAGACGAAGAGCAAGGGAAAATTCCAGTTTCCTATACTATTCTCAATCACTCCTACAGCCATTGTAGATTCAGTGGTTTTATAGCTGGACAGTTGTGTTGCACTGAAAGGCTGAATTTCCTACCCAGTGTCTATAAACCAGAATTTTGTTCACAGCAGAGAATCACTAGACACTACCTTCTGACCTTGTGCATAGGAAAGCTGAGATAAGAATGAGGTGCCCAGACAGAAGACAGTATTTGCTGTCCAGGGACCCTTCTGCTCCATAAGGGGATGAGATTGGATTGGGCATGTAGTCAGTCCTCGTAACTCCATGGTGCCGACTTTTCTGGCTCTCTTCATTCCAGAATTACACAGGTAGTCCTCTGGCTCAAGAACTCTGCTGCCAGCCCTGAGCTGTTGGCCCAGCACAGTACCTTTTCAAAGGAGTCACAGAGCCAGAGAACACCTCTCTTGCTAAACCATGGTCATCACCTGCTTATGATATGATTCAGGACCTCTTGCTCCACTCAGCTGCCACTATGTATTTTGTGACTGTCCATCTTGTGAAGATTTTGATAGGAATCTTTCTGAGCCAGAGAAGTTTGCTGTCTGCTATCTGTGCTTTTGTGACAGTCATGGACCCCACTTTTCAAGCTGGACAGAAAGTGATAGATAGCTCCAGGAAATTCTCTTATCTGAGGTTTATTTGCTGCCCTCCAGTCTATCTGTCCCCATTGCCTTTGTAGGATACCTAAGGTGTTTCAGTGAGGTGTCTCAGGCCTCTTCCCAAAGCTTTGGTAAGATAAAAACAGATCTGAATGTGCAATGCTCCCTACAATCATTAATAAGCTGGGGATGCTGTGCCTTGTCTCCTTGTACCTTCAGCTGTGTATTTCTGTATGCTGTGGAATGCTCTTCCCGTCGTTCTTTGTCTCTAGCTCCTTTTCTTTTCATCCTTTTCTTCAGAGATGAATACATAACGCCGCATTTTTTAAGGGGTTATACAACACATTGAAGGATACTCACATACACAGTGTTCCCTGGTCCATGCTGGAGACTTCTCAATGCTCCTACAGTCCCTTAATTCTGACCATCCAGAAGCACCAACAGCTTGTTCTGAGTCAGCTTCCTCTACCATCATGTGCATGCAAATTAAACATTCGTTTCTGCACAGCCCATCGAGAAAAACTTGAGTGCTTATTTTCTGAGCCATGCTATAGCTGTCTTCTTGGTTAAGCACAGACAGTTTAAAAACCCAATCATGCTCATTTTAAATGACTACTGAAGGAATGCCTAATGGATAAATTAGGCATATCTTGGCTGTGAAGATGGCACCTTTCAGCAACATCCCATAATGAAAGCTTTGGGAGTGATGACCTGATATGGTGGCATGCTAATGTGAACAGCTTCTCTCAGTTACACATTTTATGACAGGATCTGAAGAGTGACGGATTAAGAATACATTAGATATCAACTACTTTTCAGATGAGTTTCTTAATACAATAAAATTTGAAGGCAAGCTGGTAGAGTGCTGTGTAATCTATAGATATTTACGAAACAGTGAACAAATCTAAAAGGCTTCATTTTGTGAATGTGATTTAGTAATTTTCTAGCAAAGTTACAAAACAGAAAAGATTTGCATTTGGATCATTGTTTCAAAGACTTGTTGCTTACCTAAATCTTGAGCCAAACTGTTTCTGGCATGGAAGCTGGGTGGGAGAAAATTCTCCTGCACCTTGTTTGCACCCCCTATGCCCTGCGCTGGAGATGAGGTGTTGGTGAGAGTTGCCAAGAAAATGAGTGGCAGTATTTGGGGATAGAGAGGCAGAAACCTACGCCAGGACACCTGGGAGGTGCTCTGATCCAGCACATGCACCTCCCTGGCAGGGTGAACAAACATATCAGGAACAGACTCATGCCTTGTCTTTCCCTTGTCTTCTTCATTCCTCTAAAACTCAAGTTTTGTCTCATGTGTGCAACCAAGCCCTAGAAAAGTTTGCTCTGATACCCTAAATCTGAATGTTGTTTTTCTCTCTAGGAAAGGAGGGTAAACACAATGCAGCATGAAGGAGACTACAGCCTAAGTGGGGTAGAAGCTTGGGTAAGGAAGATTAATGCTGGAGAGCTGTCTATGAAGGGGCCAGCATAAATCCTCAGAAAATTAAGCATATGCAAGGAGTAGCAGACAGTGACTATGGGAAAACCTGTCAGAACAAAGTAGCAGTCTTCCACTCTCTCCTACCTACAGACACAGCCAAACACACAAGAATGGGATTGGGGGTTGTTCATAAATAGTCTGGCTACTGTTTGTCAGAGGCAACAGTTGAAATGTCCGTGCACAATTGCTACTTTAGCATGTGCTAAAAATGACAATGGCATCCAGTCGCAATGGCCCCGCTGAGAACTGTCGTTCCAAGCCACAGTCATAAACCTACTGGTGGGTGGTCTTCATCTCCGTTTGTCCTCATTATCATTTCATTGTGTTTCTGTGGCCCACTGCCCCATGGCACTCCCTGCATTTTAAAGCATTTCATTGACGGGGCAGTTTGACATTCATATTTATATGTCCTTGTTGTATTGCAGTGGTTTCTTCTATTCTTGGGGTCCAAGCCTTTTGTGAAATGGTGCGAGGAAGATGTGTATTCAAATCTTGGACCAATGAATTGGGTATTGTCAGGAAATAACAGAAAGTATTGAGGATTTAAACATCCTGGACCTTATCCTGCTTCTGTGGAACCTAACAGAAAAGTTTTTCTTGCCAGAGACTGAAAGCAGGGTTGTGGAAGAGGTCAGATGGGCGGCATATACCTGGTTTGGGGTTCAAGAGCAAACTCCCTGGGTTACAATGTTAACAGGAGGCAGTCTGCTCTCCCTTCTCCACTGCCAGAAGTGCAGGACAAAGCTCCTATTGACTCTAAAATCAGAAAGTCCAAACCCTAATAATATCTCTTTTATTCCCTAATTCTTGTTTAATATGCAAGACAAAACCTAAGCAAAGCCTATATACAGTTCTGTGACTGGGCAAAGCTTGAGCTATAAAAGCAAAATGCTTGAAAAACCTGTGAAAAACAAAAACAAGGGACAGCTTACACAGTAGAAAAGGGGAAAACAAAACAACAAAAACCTCAAACAAACTAGTGAAACCTTAAGATTTACTTCAATTGTTTTACTTGTGCTCTTGGCTGGTGGCTCCTCTGCTTCAGGAACTGGGGCTAGAGCAGAGGATTTGTCCCCTGCCTCCCTGCCTCCCTTCTTTCCTCAGGCAGGATGGCCAGGGGCACAGCAAAGACCTGATGCTTGCTGGGCTGCCTTGCCCTAGCCGGAAGGCAGAGTAAAGTGGGCAGGCATAGGAGGCACATAGGGCTTCTGCCACTTTGCAGGGCCAACATGCACGTGGCTGGCTTGCTGTGCAGCAAATACCCGTGTTCTGCATACACTGGGCTGCATTACATGGCTCTCCCAACTTTCCAAGCTTTGCTTGTTCCAGACATATAAAGGAGCAGCTGCTGCTCATGTGTGCATGCATGGTTGCCCAGTGAGGAGTTGAGGATGTTTCTTGGCAAATGGCAAGAGCCTTAAATTTGCAGGTGAAATGCCATGGAAGTGAAATGAATAAGATAGGCCTGACTGTAAATGTAAGGAGAGGTTTAAATGCTCTATAGATGACTACAAAACACAGCAAAGCATGGCTTGCAAATCAAACTAAAGAAAGACTAAAATACCTGACGTGGGTTTTCTGCAGATCTTCCCAAACAAAAAACTGTCTGTGGACAAGAAATCAAGGGGACAGACCAATCTGCTCCAGAAGTTCCTCTTCCTGGAGTATAGTTTTTATACCTGACCACTTTCTCAAATCATTAGCAAGAATGCCAGAACTGTTAGAAGAGTCCTCTTAGCCCTATAGGATCATAATTTCCTTCGTTAGCTAGAGAATAGGAGCATGCAAGAAAGAAGTGTGCAGGCTCTTCCAACATGGCTCAGTTCTGATCTGCAAGCTTTCAAAGCAGGATTCATCCCCTGTGCTCATTCAGCCCTTGGCCTCAGCTACTAGTGCCAAAAATGAGAGCAATGAGAGCCAAGTGGGATGACAGCTTTTGTACTGTGCTCTTTGGCCCACTAGAAGCTGGACAGTGAGACAGCTATAAAGATGCCTTGTTCAACCACTGTGCCTGGATCCACAGCAAGCCACCAGCAGCAATAACTGAATCCTCTAGTTTTTTGCTTATATAGCAAAGACCTGAAATGGGAGAGGTGGCTGTGGACACGTCTCTGTGGAGTATCTCTGATATGCTCTAAACTCAGGACATGACTGCCTGACCCTGCTCTGTGAGACAGCAGTCATGCCCAACAGAGCTAGCAATAGTAATACTGTTGTTTAAATATTATTTGCCATGGTTGTAGCATGCTGTTGGTGGATGATTGATGGACCACCTGGAACTGCAGTGAGCATATTCAATTAAGTTTTTGGTACATTTTTACTTTTGGCTGTCAATGGTTTAGACTCATTATTTTCATCCTGTGCCTTATTTATGAGCTGTTTGGGTTGACAGTCCCCTGTTAGCTACTCACCCCTCATAGTATTGAACTGATCACCTAAACCACACAGTACCTTGTCTGTTTCTCTCTGGGTAGGTGATATTTGTCAAAGAGAACAGTAAACAAGGAAATACCACAAACTCATAAATATTTTCAGGTTTTATGTGAATAAGAACACTACAAAGAGCAACCAACAACTCTGACAATAGTCAACACTCACTTCCCTAAGGAAATATCCAAAAGACACAGCAAGGAATGAGAATTTAAATAGCATTTAAGTAAATATTCACCAGTCCTGTTTTTCAGCACTTAACATGCTCTGTTATTTGGACCCTCTGTCTTTGGTTATGTTGGTCATGTCTTTCTTGGAGATAATATTAGCTTGTATTTTTAATGCTAGTGGGTGATTTCCTTAAGAATTCTATTACTACTCATGCAGAAGAGGGGAGAGGTTCCCATTAAGGAGACTATTTGGTTTTTATTTTGGTTAAATAAAACTGATTATTTGGTTATTATTTTGATCTGTAATGTATGCTTTTAACAGCCTAAAATAAAAATTAACTTTAGACAAGGTCAATACTGACATGTAAAAATGAGGCCTGACATTTGAAACTTATTAAGCACTTTAATTTAAAAGTCAAGTAATTGCATCAAATGCAGGTAGCTTCCTCCCATATTTGGAACTGCACAGATGCTGAAGCCTTCCACCAGACTGGGACATTTTAAAGGTGAATTGCTTCCCTTCCCCAAATAACCTGCAAAAGAGAAACTAATTTTGTTGTGATTCAACTTCTTTACATTCTGCCTTGATCCATTTAAGAAAGACTACAGGAACATAAGATTGTTATAAAGGATTGTGAGAAGATAAATCTTGGAAGAGACTTCACAAGAAAAACTGCTGTAAATCATGTGCAGAGACTGTCTATAGACTGCAGGGTAACATGGAAAGGAAAGAATCCTTCTTCCTAAGAACAGAAAAGACAGGTTTAAAGATGGAAGCAAGGGACACCAGAAACACTGCTGCTGTTACATTTAGCTGGATTTCGTGTAACGCTATGTGTCAGTGACATGACTCCTTCAGCATATATTCATAGGCAAAAAATTTTGTGCACTGATATTTTACATTGCAAATAGCTATATAGATATATAGATAGAAATATCCTTTTGAAAAAGTGTTTCTGGGTTTTTTATTTTAATATTCTTTTGTCATTATCAGTACTGGAACTTCAGCCTGTGGATCCTGGTGTAATTAGGAGAGGTTTTGCTGTGCATTGTCCCCAGTGCCAGGCTGGCTGCTCAGAGCTTGCTTAGAAGCACTCAGCAGGGAAACAGGGTCATGTTAGGAATCGGCATGGACAGCTGTGACCTAGCATTGCCCAGTATTTGGCATTGAGAGAGCCCCATCGTAGGCGGGGGAAATGCTCTGTTCCCCAGAGGCACTGTCACCTGTATTACCATATGTACACTCTGATAGAGTGCCAACAAGCTCCCCTGCTCCCTCCAACCCCATCCCACCCACTTCCCTGGGATGCTGGTCTCTGCATGTTCCCTGACTCAGCATAATTGTTGCTTCCTGAGAGAATCAAGCTGCCCCAAATGCACTCATCCCAAGATGACTGAAAGCAGCTGTCCCTGGTCCAGCTGTGCACGTGGAGGTACAGGCACTAAAATCTGGGGTCCAGGAAGGTTCCTTCCAAAATGCTAAGAGTCACACCGTGTTTTGAAGGCTTAATTGGGCAGATCCCCCTGGCCATCTGGGCTGAGCAGTGTTTGCACTCTCTGGCTGGGCAGATGTACTTGGCTCCCTCCTGACAACAGCCTGACACCTCCGATTAGGGAGCACAGCCTCCCCACATACTCTCCAGGAGAGGCAGCTCGTGCCAAGAGGGTGTTTGGGTGCCCAAATCCAGACCAAAGGGTGGCCAGACGGGGTCACGGCAAGAGCTGATAGCAAACACAAGAGGCAGATAGTTACTTTTCTACTGCACCTTCCAGGCTTTAGGGGTCTGTGGGTCAGGGAGACAGGAGGGCTGTGTTCACAGCCAAAGCTCCCTCGGTGTCCACCAAGTCTCTGATTTCAAGGCTTTTCTTCTAGGCCTAGGCATTGTTCTTGTATGTGGCTCCAAAACAGCATTGAACCTCTGCACCCAGAAACAGTAAGAAGTGTAGAGTTTATTTCCATACAGAGGTTTTTGGACATATGCTTGTTGCAAGACTGCTGTGTCTTCAAAATTATCACTCTGGAAGGAAGTGGAAGTGAGTGTGGGAATGCCTAGATGGTCTGAAAAACGTTCTGTGTTGTTTTGATACAAGTGGCCGCATTGCATTTCATTCTGGGAGGAATATTCATGGCTAAGCTCTAAGCCTCTGATTTATAATGGAAATACTGATAGATCCAGATCCATTTGCAGATGCTATTATAATGTTTCATCCTGGGGAGGGGAGGGGGAAGGGAAACGGCCTCCTTCCCTTTTCATTTTAAATATCGGTACACTCTGATATTGGTTTCATGAAGCATTTGGATGGGTCCTTATTCACAAATGAATAAAAATGAGTAAAGTCCTCAGAATCAAAGGTAAGCCAAAACTGGCACCCATAAGCACAAGGCAACCCAGAGAGCCCATCTGCAGCCAAACCATGCAGCAGACCCAGACACAGCTTAAAGGCTGGCAACAAGACCGCCTGCAGAATCTGCCAAGGAACCAGATGCTGTTGCTTCCCAAGCTTGGCATGAGGGTTCCTGATTGCCATCCAACAAAGAGGAAAAAGAGGAATGATATAATGTGGTGGGATAAAACACATCCCACCTCAACCTCCTTTATTGCTCATTGAAAAAAAAATTGTGGAAAATACTACTGGAAATGTATCATTGTTTTCAGAAATACATACATTAGCCACAACAATGGCCTTGCCAAATGGGAAAACTAGGAGCTATTTAAATGTATGTGCCATTTAAAAAAAAAAATTAAATCTTCATATGCTGTTTTGGGTATGGATGTCTTTGCGTCTTTTGTTAACTGTTACAGTGAAAACCACTAAAATGAATACAAGTGTGGTAAAAAGCTTCCAGTTTTTTACAGTTATATTCCAAAATGCCCTGTCTTGGCACAGCTGTCTAGATCAGATAGACCACAATGATGGCTGAATGTAAAGAAGCCAGGTTTGCAAAATGAGGTTCAGAAAAATAATAAAGAAAACTCTAAATAAAGATATGTGATGAGGAAGACATTATGAAAGAAAAGATATATGGAGGCATTATACTGATAAGGGCTCTGCTTTTTCTTTAGTTGCACAAGTATGTTGATGTAACTTGATTTCATTGGCATTGCACCTGAGGAAAACTGGAGTATATTTGGCCCAGGCAATATAAAAAGAAGTCATAAGTTGTGTGGCTATGCACCTGAGGATATAGAAGCACATGAGGGTAACATCAAAAATTGCAGTGGAGAGGAGGAAACAAAATAAATAAGAAAAAATATATATAAAATAATATGCTACAGGTAGGTAAAGAAATAGGAAGCAGTAAAAAAGTGATGTAAAAGAAGAAATAACCAAATACTTGTAGCTACCTGAACAATAACCGCTGTTATCATTACTCTTATCATCATCATCAAATCATATTTTGGGAAGTAGCAGGTGTTTCCACAAATGATGTTTCAGGGCAGCTTAAACATATTTACAAATTCAAGTCATTTTTGCCAGAGACTTTCAGCTGAAAGAAGTGGATCAGAACATGGTAGATAAACTAGTCCCGTAATTTTCATTGTTAGTAGGTTTTTCATAGTCAAAAGATTCAGGCACTTGTTAAAAAAAGGGGAGGCTTCCTACAAAATCAAGGACAAGGAATCCCCTTTCATTCAATAGTTCAGTGGTTAGAGCTGTCACTGAGAGCAAGGAGACTCCGTTCCAATGAAACCTGTAGGGTTTCACATTTCCCACATCAGGGTGTTCTCTGAACAGGGCTGTGATGTGGTATCACATCTTTTCTGGGCATGGGAAAATATTGGATATTAAACATGAGTCCTCCATGTTAACAAAACTGTTCTGGCTGCTGTGATACTGGCTCATTTCTCTCCCATTCTGTCTTCCCATCTTTTACATCCCTTACTTTTCATTAATATTTTTAACTGAAATCCTTTTATTGTAATTGTTTTAGCTTAGGAAAATGTGTCATTTTCTTTACCTCATTCATATAACTTTTATATTTGCTTTCTTAATTCTTGTCTGTTGTGGTTCAGTCTAACTAATTTTAATTATCAAATCCAATTATTCATACTTTCAAAAAAATTCAATAAAAGCATTCAATAGAGGCACACTCCTATAAATATTTTCAACAGATTAAGTTAAAAACACTTGGTGAAATATGAGTTATGAAAATATGATTATTGTAAAGAAGAATTTAGGACAGAAATATATTGTAAAATTATATAGTTACATACTTAAGGATATAAGATTATTCTTGGTGCATCTAAGTTCCAAATACATATTTATATTTACAGAGCATTATCTGTGATAAATCTATTGTATGTGTAGAATCCCAGCTGTTACAAATTTCACTGGCATCCATGTTTATACACTAGGAACTGAAGAAATGTGTTACCATGACAAGGTGCATCTCAAATGGTTTCTCTCACCTTTGCACACCGCTGGGAGATGTTTTCTTTTCTGGAGCGAGATATTTAAGATTAGTAAAAAAGAAGGCTTTGGTTTTAAAGGCTGCTATGTGTATTTATACTTGTGTATGTGGCCTAAAAAGTATTATGATACATTTGCTTCATGCTGAGTATAATTCTTTTCTTAGAGGACAGCATTGCCTACTGAAGCAATATCATAATCATAGTATGATAGAATGAATTACAGCATTACAGAAAACACAGGCACTAATGAGTACTGAAGACTGTAAGCGACATTGCCCGAGATTTTCTATTCTAAAATCTTCCTTTGTTATATTCCGACTTGGCTGAACATTGACTATTTGAGGTAAAATTTTCCATGATGCTTGGCTGTCAAAGGCTGATAATTACCGTTCTTATTTTCATCAGTTTTACCAAAAAAAAAAAAAAAGCAAAAAAGCAGGGCCCTGTTCTCCTGCGAAATGAGTTCTTACATTAATTGACTGGTTTATGACTTCTTTGATGGAAGAAACAGGAAAATATGTCTGTTCTGATACCAACATGGTGTATCAACCGAATGCCACAAGTCTGACCGTGTTACAGCTTTCAGGCAATCTGGTCGGTCTTGTCCCGCAGAGATGGAGTGGCGGCAAGCACCGATATCCTGCGGGCAGACCTCACTGTGGGCTGGTGTGGCTACCTCCCACTCCTCATCTTTGCTGCCCCTGGGTGCTGCTGCTGCCTACAACACCTTCCCTTCTCAATTTGGAGAGCGGGAGTCGCCTCCCCAGTCTCCAGCACTACACCGAAACCATAGGAAATTCTCTTTCTCTGGGTGCTGCTGCTGCACGGTCAAACGCGGCGGCCTTCACGACTAGATTCCCTGTGCCCGACCACAGCACAGGGCTCTTGCGCCCAGAGGCTCAGGTAACACCCTGCCCGCCTCCTGCAGCCGCGAGCAAGTTGCAGGGGGGTCCTGCAGTATGTGGAGCCGGTCCCCAGCCCTCCCTGAGACAGTCTGCTGCTTGGGCACAGCGAGTGTGCCGGGTTCCGGCGCTGCTCCCTCCGCCGAGGCCTTCCCGGCCATTGGGGAGTCTCCAGCCGGTGGAGCACCTGGAGAGCTGGCGGCCGGCGGCAGCAGCTGTGGCAGAGCGGGGATGGCGAGCCAGCAGACCGGGCAGCGAGCGGCGGGGGCACCCGAGGGGCCCCGGCCCCGCAAGCAGAGGGAAGAGCAGGATCCGAGTTACTAACAGCTTCCCTGGAAGCCGAGCCGGGGCCGCGGCCAGGGCAGGCAGCCAACCAGCTCAGCATCCCGGGAGGCTTCCTTGGCTGTCTTCGCCCACCTCTTTTGCTCCATCCAGTGGTGATGAGCCATCTTGGAGCCCCCGGGCTTTGAGAGTGAAGCCGAGGGGCACAGTGTGCCTCAGCCGCCTTGCCTGAGTTTCCCGCAGCCCTCAAAGCAGATGCCCCAGCTCCTGCTGGGTACCTCTGGGTACCAGAGTGCCGGGAGCACACACAGCCCGGCTATGCAGCCGGCACTCCCACGAAGAACGGCAGACTTAAGGCTCCTGCAGCTCTGTCTGTAGGACAACATCGCTGCCTTACAGCCCTGGCTTTTTGTCTGACCAGCTGCCTGACCATACCTCCCTGGCCTGGGGTGCTGATTTCTCCGTCACTGCTCAGGTGAGGCAGAGCAACAGGAGCCGAGGGCAGGAGGGGCCCCTTCAGTCAGAGCCCAGCGGGGAGTTTTGGCTGCTAGAGTGATGCTAGGCCCCAGGTTTCCAGCTGTGTCCAAGGTGAAAGCAGCCTGCAAGGCCCCTCTACTGCAGCCAGAGCAGCTTGTTAGGTGCTAAGGTGCTCATCACTAAGGGCAGCATTTGGCATCCCATCTTTTACAGCGCGTGGCACAACGAGATCCCAGAGAGCGACCTGTGTCTATGAGCCCGGAGCACACCATAGAAAATACTGACAATATAAGACAAAGGGATTGGTTCTCATTTGGCAATCCAATTGGTTTATTGAACACAGCCTCAAATAGGTGCCAAGAGAACCAAGAATTGGGCTAAGGGTACAGGGTTAAATGAGGAACAAAAGGGGTTGATCTGAGGGTCAGGGTCCAACAGGGACAAGGGAAAGTGGCAGGGGAGTGGATAAAGACTGAGAGAACTAATGGGGTAACGAGTGGAACAGTGCGGCAAAACAGAGCCAATGGGGGTTAAGGGAAGGGAGAACATTCTAGGAAGGGTACATGAATGGTAAAGGGGGGCTGAACAAGGGTTACATCATTCCCCACACACTATCAGAACACCAGAACCCAAAAGCCACCAACATGTGGCTGCAAAAGGCCCATGGGAGGGAGGCCTTATCTTACTCTATTATAGAGGGTCGTCTCTCCCCTTTTGCCCCTTCCCCTCCAAGGCTGAGGTATGACCACCTGGTGGCAGACCCTTGGGCCTCCACACCCATCATCTGTTTGAAATTTTCTTTTATTTTTTTTTCCTTTTTCCCTTCCTCTCTCTCTCTTTTTTTTTGTGCCTTTGACATTCATGTCTGTTTTACCAACCGGTAAACCTGTATTCTCACAATAATATACATGTTGCTTAGAAGAAATGCACATTGTCTCAGAGCAGGAATCAAGCAGTGAAGAATAAGACCCTTCATTATCCCCCTTCCCCATTCTGTCCTCTCTTACCTAGGGGCATTTTGATGCCACAGGATAAAAATAAATAAAAGCAAGTACTTCCACTTCCTTGGAGCAGAGCTGATATGCCAGTAGCTCACTGGATGAGAGCAGCTCAGACCTGAAACGCTTTCTTCTCTGTTGGGATCACAGCTTGAGCGTAGGCTTGTTGTGTCGGAATGGGCCTACTGTACCCAAACATCTGAGCTTTCTCCAGCTCCTAGAGGAACATTTTATACTCATTATACATGCAGCAGAATTTCAAAATATGTCCCTGAGACCAGAATGCAGGAGAAGGACATTAAAGGTTAGGAGGTAGTAGGGGAAAAGCAAAAGGAGTGAGTAATCCAGAGTTGCCTGATAACCCTTCAAGTCTTAGCCAGAATTAACCATTCTGAGATGTCGTAAAAAGGGGAGATGCGTTACTTGACATTGCTAACAAAAAGAGATTTTCGTTGCTTTAGGTACCTTGTAGAAGTAAAAAGCAAAGAATCAGCTCCACATCCCAGGTTTCAAAATGTTATGATCTAAGCACAGGATTCATCACTGCCACCACTAAGAGATCATACATCCTGGAGTGTCATGAGCCATCCATGATTTGTGTCATTGCAGAGGATGATAAATCAGTGCTCAAGACATAACAAGCAGCATCATTGCTGCAACACAATAGATCATGATGCATCAAGATCTTTGCTAGAATATTATTTACAGTTAGCAGAGACTTGGAATGGCAAAGCAGAAGCTGATATTAATCTTCCCTGCATTGTGCCTTTGTGCACATAAAGGGCCCTCCCTGCCCTGGGAAAAATGGGATCTGTAACACTCACTGATGCAATAGCCACTGATTGCTTACAATGGGTCTGAGAGGGATTTTATATATAACTGTGTGTATATATATATTTATGGAGAAAAGGAGCAACAGCAAGAGCAAGTCCCATTCTTCAAAGCTTATGCTGTTTAGGACCCATCTGTAAAAGCAGACGCGTTAAGGTCTCTGTTCCTTGCAGTAACCTTGGGGAGAGAATTTAGTCATAAAGCTTGAGCAGACAAGTGACTTACTTGTTTTCAAAAAAGCTCCAAAGGTCTGGAAAAGTCATAGGAGTTCTTCCAGCTATCACCCTATTCCGCACATGCAAAGACTTTAACAAATTAAGCTTTACTCCCCAAACTACTTTGGTAATCACTTTAAAGGAGGTGCTAAAACATTGCAGCACAATTAATGTTTGGGGGCTTTTTCTTAAAAATAAAATTATTCAAAAATCCCATGCTCCTCAAAAAACCAAAAAAAAACCCCAAACCCAGACAATTCAAATTTCTGAAAACTACTACTAGCTATTTTTATAGGAGACTCTCTGGAAACAGACTCTCACTCTGTCAATCCAGTCAAGTGTTTCTGAGGCACTGGGGACTGTGAATTATTTCTCTTTCTTATGCAGGACATTGCTGATTTAGGTCACATCAACAGGACTAACAGTTCCATTTAAAGAAATGCTGAGAGGGATAGAAAGTTGGGCTTTTTTTAAAAAAAAACAAACTTCCTGCTGGAAGGAAATCTGCATTTCCAAGCTGTTGATGACCTTTTTGACAAAAAAAATTAAATATGCAGTGCTTTACAAGATTCTGCCCAACTCTAGCCTTACTCTGTCAGTGGAGGAATATTATCTCTCTTCTGCCATCCTAAAGACAAAAGACACAAGTAAAGAAGTGCCTTTCAGTTTTATATCAGTTACTCATCCTGTGTTTGCTTCATGATGTGAAGCTGAACCCTCCCACAGATTTTAATTGAGTTAAATCATTGCCAGAACCTTTTAGGCTCCCTCTCGCACACCCTTAAATGTGTGCATCTCTGATGAGGCATGTGAGCAGAGATGCATTCCCAGGACATCTGGGCAGCAAGCCACCTACCTATGGGCTCTAAATATTTCCATGAACTATATTTCACTTGAACATTTCTTTCCTGTTTAGACAATCATCAAAGTTGGGGAGGGGAATAGGGAGGAGCCATGAGCAATTTACTGGAATATATGCAGGCATTCCCCAGATTTCCCATCCTCTTCCTTAATTGGATATTATCCCTCATTAATGACTCTGTGAGAGCCTGTAGAGTACTAATTGTCTGTAGTTCCTCTTTCTGACCCTCCCCTCTCTCCTCACAGAGATTAGTCTTTTGTTCAAGTTCATGAAGTTTAATTTCTGTTCCTCTCACTGAGATGGGCAGCCCATCCAACCTTTGTTCCACCAGAGCCCTCAGAATCTGGTGTCACCTCCCTGTGATGTTGTCTTAGGATAAGGGGAAAACACAAAACCTCCTCCTGCTTCATTATGAGTCACCAAAGCCCAGCTATGCCAATGCCCTCACTGCAGTCCAGCACCACTGTGACCTGTTGCCACCATGCACACCCACCATGTTCCTGTTTCCGTCTTGGGCAGGTCAAAATCAAAGAGAGTCAGAAGTTATCTAAGCCTTTCAAAAAAAAAGCAAAGGCTGGGTGAACATTTGCAAGATGTCACCTCCATTTATCTTTTGAGAGGCTCTTTTAAAGTGAAACAGCTGATCCCAGAAGAACAAACAAACAAACAAACAAACAGACAAACAAACCTTAATTTAAGTGCCTATTAATCAAGGACTGATGTGAAAAACAAATGGTTTTGAATGGCTGAATTATTTTGCATTAATGGTTGCCTTGATAAGATTTTGGTTGGCATTTTTGTGTCTTGCTAGGATATTTTAGGTCCATATATTTAAAGGATGAAACCCAGTAAGCCTTCCCTGGCACTACCAAATCCCCTGACTTGATTTTGGCTGTGATAGCCTGTTTTGACTTACAATCTACTTGGTCGGGGCCAGGGAGTGTTCCTGCCATTGTCCCCCTCGTTTCTCTGGAGATACGGGTTCCTCAGGCTGGTCCTTGTTAGTCTACAGCTCTGCTGGGAGCCATTGGGCCATGATCCCAGAACCTGGCACAGCCTTCCCAAGTCTGGCCATTCCTGCAGCCCTGTCCCAGCATTGCAGGGAAATGGGTGTCCTTTCTCTGAGACCTTATCTGGGATTTCTGCCATGCCTGTGAAGCACAGCCCTCCTATCCCAGTTGCTTTTGTGACAGCAATACTGAAGCCAAAGCCTGTGCTGTCTTAGGAGGCAGAGGGACTTTTGCTGGTGTTTTCAGCAGAAATCGCTGTGGCACTGCCTGCTTTCTGCTGTCCTAGGTACCTGCTAGCAGGAATCACAGGTACACTGCCTGTGCTTATTTTTCTCCTCTTCTGTAACTCTCCTGCTGCTATAGCCACAGGCTGATTTGCTGCTGCCTGCAGCCAGCACAGAGTGATACAGACCTTGGCAATACACAGGGAACATGACTGTCTTTTAACCACTGCTACACAGAGAAGCCTCCCTTTCCAACAAGCATCAGATGACTTAAAGGCAATTCTTCAGGAAAACCTTCTATAACAGGAAATCACAGCTTGAAAAAAGAGGAAACCTTTTAAAGAAAACAAAATGACAGAATTGTTTGCTGCCTTTCTGCTCACAAAACCAAACAGGTGAAGGTGATGGTAAGCAATTTGTCCCAGTAGCTACAAGGCTCTCCAGCCACTAAGTCAGCCTGAAGTGGTTCAGTGTCCAGGTCATCCCAGGACACTGACAAAGTGATGGCAAATGATTTGGCTCCCATCCAGAAGCCTCATATTTCAGGCTGGTCTGTCTGTCAGGGAGGTCCTGCCAGTGCCTCATGGCTATCCAGCCATTCCACCTCAGCCAAGGTCAGCCCTGCAGGCACACCTGCCACTTGGTCCCTGGTTTCCTTTCCCAGCTGCCAGGTCTGTGGTCCATGCCTAGTGCTGAACAGGTCCCGTGAGTCTTCCTCCTTGCCTTCTAGCCCCTGGCCACACGGTAAAACACAGCCAGAGTAGCTGCTTGGGCTTCATCCCATGCTTCCTGAGATCTGTCTGCTCCCCACTCATTCTTAGGACAGCGACATCTGGGCTGACCATTCTGCTTTTGCCTGATTCAGGTGTGGAGAGAGCTTATTTTTCTGAAGATGACAGACGGAAAGGCAGAATGGCTTCCTCTCACACATACTAGCACTGCCTCTGTTCCAGTGGTTTGGGACACCTGGAGCAGGAGCGTTAATGTTCCTCACTCTCATCCTGAGAAATATAGGACAACAGAGACTACAAGATGGTTAGAAACTCTGCTATAAGGTCTGACCCATTTTTGTCCTCTGAAAGCAATCTAACATCTGCTCTCGGTATTTCTGTGCGCCATTTCAGAAATATCTTTGGAAGAGCACTGCTAATTCATACCCTGCCTACTTTCAGACAGTATTATTTCAGACTCTAGTTTATATATGTTTGGGGATGAATCTTTATATAAACTAAAACTTGCACTGAATATTATCTTGGGTATAAATTCAGTAGCAAAATGGACTTGCACCTGGCACTTAAATCTCAGCTCAGTCCATCTAACCTGCAGATTCTGCTGCAACTAAGTGGGAAAAAATCTTTGTTGTTCTGTGCTGAGACAATTTTTGGAGGTTCCTGGAGGTGGTGAGGAGAAAGGAATTGGAAAAATGTCTCCCACTGCTCCTCAACCAGTACAGGTAGCAGGCAAGCCAGATCTGTGGGCTTGGTGGGGCAAGGGAAGGAGAAGCAATGGAGATGCCAAACATTGCTTCAGTGTCAAGACCTGGAACTGATGTACGAAAATCCCTGTGGTTAACCACCAAGGGAGCCTCTTCACCAGTGCACAGTCAAGAGGCAGAGGAGCTTGACTCCATGTATCAGAGACTTTCATGCTCTAGAAGAAGAAAACAAAATCCTCGTACATCCCCTGTGCCAACATAAAGCCTGGGAGGCCTGGTGGCTCTCAGAGGCCACTGCTAAAACTCTTGTTTCTGAGTGAGAAGTTTTTGTTCTGCATATATTATCTGCCAATAAATATTTCTCTAATTGGAGAGCCATCACAAATGCTGGCTCTGCTTATTTTAGAGTCCATCTTTGACCTTTACCATTGTGAAATACTTCTACTGATATTCCACCAGAGGCTATAAAACATCTGGCCTGACTGTGCACCAAATAGCTGGAATTGTCTAACCATTTCATCTGGTGGCATTGACCCCAAACAATTTATGTGCACCATTTATGAGTCCCCTGGAAGCCATAGGGCCTCAGATGCTGGGGGAAGCTTGATCCATTAAGCAAAGCCAGTCCACACCTGGGTCATTTGGAGAAACCTGATTTTGAAGGAAGAACTCCAGTCTTACATAGCATAATGCAGCAGCCTTCAAGGTAGGGCAGTGAGATTGAAGGATGTCTGCCCTTGCACACGCCCTTCCTGCAGCATGTCACTGCTGGGTGGAAAAGCAATGGGAAAAGGCAGGAAAGATATAGATGGCTAGGCAGGATGATGCCAGTTCTGGATTTCACTGCCACTGTGGCTGTGCCCCTGCCCCTCCAAACCCCTCAGGGTCCCTAAGCAGTACAGAAGGGAGCCAGGTGCAGGGGTTATTTACTCAGACAAACAAAAGCAGTGACTTTCGGCAGGCCTGGGAGCAGCAGTGAGGAGAAGACACCTGCATGTCAGCAGGTGGGCTCAGCTGCTGCAGTGCTGCACTTGCTGCAGCTGCAAAAGGCACATCACTGCCTTGGCTCAGGGAACCCCCAAAATATGCAAACAGCACATGGTGCCTTGCCCCACACCCTTATTTTCTGATTCTGTCCCTTCCCTTGTCTTTTCTCCACAGACCATGGGGCTGCTGGCTGGTGAGGCTGGAGCAAACTGGACATCATTTCTATGTAATTTTCTTGAAGAGCATACGGTACTTGACCTTGTTTCTCTCTTGGTGGGGTGCCAGGAAGGTCAGCTGCCCAGCAACATTTTTGGTGGTGGCAACCATAGCGGTCAGGCCTTGCAATATGTTCAAACTCACATCTAATTCCCTGTGTGTTCTGCTACAGATGAATAGACAAAAGACCTCCTGGGCAGAGAGGGGGGCCCTGCTCCACCAGAGTTTGGATTTTTCACTGTCAGCCAAGCAGAGGATCCAAACTCCAACAATAAGCTCCCTGCTCCAGACGAAAAACATTTATAACCTCTCCAAGCCAGGCTCTGGCAGGGCAATACAAACTGTGAGCTCCACAAGCTAATGACCTTGAAAGTATCCATTTATCTTGGCCTTTTCCCCCAGCTTGAGAAGCCAGTGAAAATGTGAGGCTTGCTTTATTCTTTCTGTTACTTTTTTTTCTTTTCCTTTTTGAGCAAGAGGGATCAATATTCAGGGCATGCAGGCAATATGGAAATTGCTCCGTTTCACCTCTCTGGCTGGAGCTCAGCACTGAGTCCTCAGTGGAAATCAAGACTAAGGGGCAATTGGTCCTGGTATTCTAGGAGGGCAATCGGTGGCAAAGAGACATCACAGCTTTGCCTCCGTTACCTGATTGCTCTGCACTGGCTCTTCCTTCATTAATCTTCATCAATAAACAATATTTACAACCAACAAAACTCAATCCTTTGAGCCTGTTGTTTTTATTCACTAAAGGCATTTCATAACTTGGTGTGATGCGACAGTCTGAACTGCATTAAAATCCAGACAACAGGTTAGAAATGTCCCTGGAAGAAATGGAGCTGGTGCACCATAAGTGTTATTTCCTCAGGGAGAGCACTGACTCCCTGGAGTGTTTTACTTTTCAAAGTCAGCGTCTGTTTTCTATGCATTGCCACTGTACAAAAGCCATTGCTTGCCACAGCAGGGTGCTCCCTTTTTTATGGGATAGACAACTTGGGTGTAAAATAATCCCACATCATTTCCTTTGGTGTTCAGTACAGACAGCTTAAAGTAAAAAGGGAAGTCACACAAAGCAGCTGACAACGGGCACAGGCAGAAGCTGCTACTAGGAAACATCCTTCTACTTACAGGGGGGAAAAAATGCTATTTGCCAAGACGTTTTCTGACTGCTGAATGTTTTAGTCCTCTTACAGATGTGGTGGGATCCAGCCTCTTTATTTGTAGATATCCTGCAGCAGATCTGGCTGCTGCTTTGCAGCACCTGCAAGCTGGGGCCTGCCTCTCACCTTTGTTCTCAGCCAGTAGAGCCGTCTGCTGGGACGAGCATTTGGTCTCCAGAGAGAATTTGCTGGCTGCTGCCTTTGAAGCAAGCACTAGCTCGTGTTTCCATTTTAGGCATACATGTAATGTACATCTTTGCCTACTGGGCACACTGCGATGCAATCCAGCCTCAGGAATTCTTGGCTTCCCTTTGGGTTTTGATGACTTTATAAAAGTTGGTGTTGCACTGAAGGAGTCCATGGTAGTCATCTCCTGACTCACTGCCAGCAGGATGGAGACTCATGATGACTTAAAGAATAGAAGTTTTATTCCAGGAGACACACAGCCAGAGCTGCCTGCCCACTGCCATCACTGGACAAGTGGGTGGAGGACCAGACATATCAAGGACACAAGAGTTAGTGTGACCCTGCATTGCAGGTGAAAGCTTCTGTAGCTCCAGATACATGTTTTTTGGCAGGCCAGGGAGGTTGTGCCAACTCCTTGTACTTCCTCTGTCCCACCTCAAGTGCCTGGCTCTCCAGCTGTGGAGCAAACACCTGGATCAACGGATAAGGCTCTGTTCAGCCAGATACTCCAGTATCAGCACTTAAAAGTTTGACAGTATTTAGGAAGTACTTCAGGGGACTGGCACACCCAGATCATATTTAGCTTGAATACAGCTATCAGAGTCAGGCTGCTTTAAAAGTACCTTTATGTTACGCAAGTTTAACTATTTCTTTAAAAATAAAAATCCCATCACAGTAAAAGAAATGCCAAAGCCTTTTTGAAGCTCCTTAACACAGTGAATAAGAAATCAAGAGCTGATTTACATAACAGAGATATACATACGTACGTATACGTGAGTGTACATTTGCATGAAAAGCATTTGCAGAGAATTCTAAAAATAGAAGACATTTCAGATGTTTGTAGGCAAGTCAATCTTTTATGTTTTATTGCTTCCTTCCAACTGATAGTTTAAATTAAAACCCAGTCCTCCTATCTTCTACAGTCTGCAAACCAGTGAACCACAGACTTTCCTACAAACACCTCCTTCTAATTCCTTCACTGAAGGAGTAACCAGGAACTCCCACTGCTACCAAAATGAAGGTCAGTAAAGGAGAGATGCCTTTGTCTCTAGTCTTGCAGTTCTCCTAAAATGAAATTCACCCCTTAATTTGGAGGGCAATTTTCCTCCAAGGAAGGTAGGAAAATGGTAATAGTTCCCTGTGAAATACTATTTTAAGATGAAAATGTTTGGAGATTTGAGGTATCCAAGCAGAAATGGGAGGAGGTTGGAAACCAGCTCTTGTGAACTGTGTGCTCCAAATACTTGAAAAGATGCTTAACCTCAAACTTAGGCGTACCCTTACTGACTCAGGTGGAGTAGCTCTCCTGCTTCACACTAAGCGTATGTTTAACTGCTTCTCTGGGTCAGGGCCCCAATTAGCACACCAAGATCTAATTTTATTCTCTGTTACAGCTGCATAAGACTATATTAAGCAAACCACTTTATACCAGTAAAAAATTAGATTAAGCTTTGACTCAGGGAGAGCACGACACAGGAAGAAGTTATCTTGTTGGATGTTACTGCATCCGTTCTGTCCATACCCTGATAGCTCTTTGTCCTCTTAAAACATCTCTGCTCCAACGTTGCCTCTCTCAGACCATTCCAATTTCTTCTGCAAAAGAGCCTCTCAGCAGAAAGTGTTTGCAAGCCAGTAAGAAGATGCTGTGACCACAGATCCTTCAATTCCTAAAACAAAGCCTGTTAGCCAAAATCTACACAAATCCATTGGTAAAATGCATGTCCTGCGCTTGTGTTCATGAGTAACCACATTAGAATCACTGCAATCTTCATAGTTTCTTCATCGTTCCCTTCTCCATCAAGCCCTTTAGATCTTAATCCCATGGCTTCAAACACCAGGTCACTCAGAAGTAAAGCCCATGTTTGGCAAAGCACCCCTTTTCAATGAGCTACACGAAATTATCTAGAATTATACTAAATTATCCACTTACAGATAAATACGTGCTTTGGTGTTTTCCTGAAAAGAATGAACTTAAACATGAAATCAGGGTTATGTCTGAGAATCTTCCCCACCCAAGGTGCAACCTCTTTGGAAGATCACCCTTTAAATTTTGTGTACCCCAGAATAAGCAGCTGCCTTCTGCACGCCAGCTTCAAAGCACCTCACACACTGCTGGATCTTTTAGCCACTGCTAAAGTATTTCGTTTGTCTGTTATTTGCACCTGTAAAAATCAGAGGTAAATCCAGGAGAAACTATTAATGGGAAGTGAGATGCTGGCCAGTGCAGTGCTCCCAGCTTTCCTGCTTACTAGGAGCTACAGCAGGACTGGGAGATCCCCTCAGCACAGCAGCACCACAGGGTTTGACCAAGGGCCCCAGAAGGCTCAGGGTTGGCTTTGGCCAAGCAGCCAGGAGCTGGGATGTGTGATGCAGTGTCAAACAGGTCCCAGTGACTCTCACTATGGCTGAGAGGTGATGAATGCCCAAGTTAAAGCTGATGTGTGGTTTATTTTACCCCAATGTGTAGCAGAAGCCCCTCTGATTTTTAAAAATATAATTTTGTCTTCATACAAGGAAAGTAGGAAAAAGCAGCATGAACAGAGGCACACTTTAAGATGAACAAAGCAGAGTTCTTGTTTGAAGCATTGGCAAGACCCCAGCATCTCTCAGGGCCAGGCACTGGGGTCAGTCCTGTCTGGCTGTCCCTGCCAGGAAAGGACAAGGAGCTTTAAATTTTATTATATATGGTTATTTTTTTTTCTGTTAATGGATTACCTTTTCTTTTTTAAATTTTTTTTTTGCAATTGGCATTTGTGGTTGTGCTATGCAATATAAGCCAGAGGGTTTGTAGAATTACTGGTAGGACAGCATTGATGTGGCAAGCCAAAAGTTTGAAGAAAAATTCATGCATGCAGGCTCCTAAATATGGATCTACATGGTTATTTTCAGCCAGAGTCTTGCACATCCATAGTTCTGGGTTAGGAAACATAAGCCCCAGGTGAAGTGAATTTGGAGGATTTCTGCCATATGATGTGAATGAAGACCCTTGTCACAAAGTCATCTGTATGACCTACTTGCTTCTTGCCGCTAAGGAATTGTCCAGGACTCATGTAACAACTTCAAACTCAGGCACATTCCTCGAGCTGTGTGAGGAAGCTTGCACATTGCCTGACCACATTATATCTGCCTCTAGGCAGTGTTATCACTCCTTCCCTTCCATATGCTTAAGCAGAATTTTTACAAAAATAAATGAAATACATATGTACATTATGCAAAGAGTGTTCTTGAGCCGTGCTATATTTGGTTTTGCATGATACGTATCCAGCGTGTAGACCATTGGCACTCGTTTTTTAACTGTTAGAGATAAGCAGAGTCACAGTAAGCTATAAAAGAGTGTAAAATATGCAGGGCCTGATTCTCCAGCTCATGGAGGCCCCTTTACATCACGCTGGCACTGCACTGGAGTCTAAAAGCAAATGCACATGTGACTGGAATCCACTTTCAGGCCCTTTTATACTGCCAAAAGAGCTTAAAGTTGCCTGAATTCAAATGAGACTCAGCTGCTTGTAGTACAAGCCGGTAGCCATCATTAAAATCTTCATTAATGCTGCTGCCCCTCTGCCCTCCAGCAGTGGGGTGAGCAGCAGCAGTCGACCCTGGGCACGAAACAATGCTGGAATTGTGGAGAACACCATTCCTGTCACTATCCCAGGGGGTATGGGGCTGTTCCTGTGACCAGACACAGTGAGATGGATGCAGTGGGTGCCGCCACAGACAGGGAGATGCAGGGATAGATGAACAGGGTGTGCGTGGGCACCTGAACAGGGAGGAGTATGTGGGGCTGAGCTCCCCACTTTACCCAGATGGCTCTACATCCAAACTGGGATCCATATCGGCTGAGTCTCCCTTTTCATAGCTGGCTTTTCTCCCCACAAATAGCTAACATGGAACAAGCTGTATGTACAAGTGCAGGTACACACGCCTTTAGGTTTAATCATTCAGCGCCAGCCAAAGTGGGAGGGACAGGACGGCTCTGCCACCTTCCCGCTCTCCCTATGGCAGCCGCCTCCATTTCGGCCGGGTTGGATCCGGCCTTCCACCGTGCAGGCTCTGGCTCCAACGCCTTGCCCTGGGGCCCAGACACAGCCGCTTCTGCATCCAGGAGGGAAACCAGAGCTGCTGGCTCGTGACTGGCACACAGATCTTGTTCATGAGAGTTCATGACTCTCTCCTTTGGAAAAAAAAGTTGGTTTGCATTTAAAGTGTTGGGGGAAAAGAATTTTTTCCTTTTTTTTTTTTCCTTTTCCAATCCCCAAAGTCACATGGCCAGACTATTTTAAACATTCCTGGCTATTCCCCCATGCACCAGCTCCCTTGGCTGGCACTGGGGTATTCTCGAAGCTCAGCTAGGAGAGTAAACTCTGCATGTATAATTTATCCATTGTAAAGGATGCAAAATCTACAGGGAACAGGAGGGGATAAGAAAGAGCGAAGACACTTGTGGATGCCAAGAATTCCAAGTGCCAGACCTTGCTAGCGCTCTTCCAAAATGGAGGGTCCTACACGGATCCCGTTTAGCTAGAGCTGAGCCTAGCCTTGCCTGCTGTGTTGAGATTTGGCAGGCTGCAGCTCGCCATTGTTGTGAGCTCTCATCCAGGCGGCGCTGCCAAGCCTTCCCTCCGGCTGCAGCCCTTCCAGCGTGCACTAATCCCCTAGTATCTGCCTCTCCCAGATCCAGCAGGGACACCCTTCAGAGCTGGGGAGGGAGAGGGGAGAGTCCTCTCTGCAGAGAGCCCTTTCCCAGCAAGCTTCATGAAGAAGCCCTATTTGTTAACCCTAACAAATTGCCACTATCAATGTAGCAGAGATATTACAAATGAGCAGGAAATCCACTCGCCCCTGGCTCCAGAGCTGGGCAGCTCAGCGCTTGCTCTCTCAGCAGGGAGAGTGACGATGGCACAGTGAAGCCTAACTTCTCATCTATCTTTAGTTTGCAGTTTCTCCCCTGATAGCGTGCCTACATGGTGGGAGCTCATAGGAGACACAGGTCACTACCAGTGCCCAGCCATCTCGTGGACAGTGTCAAAGTGGATGCAGCCAGTGAGGGGTGTTTTTCTCAGCATTCCCAACATGAGCAGGTTAGAAGCTCTGCACTAGCAGGTGGCCCTATAGCACTTAAGCCCCTCTCACCTTCATCACCTGCTCCTGGCTCAAGCACAAGAGGCCCTTCCCTTTAGCAGAAGCACTCAGGGACCATGAAAGCTCTCATTTAGGGTAGGAGTGAGGGAGGCCATAGCCCCCAGGCATCCACAGAGGGATCACCCTAATGGCCCTAGTGCACAGCTGAGGCCAGCCCTCCCTGGAGCTCAGCCTTTGTAGCCGTGGGGGCTCCGGTGCCATGGTTGTGCAATTGCTGTAACTGTGTAGGTTTTCATTAGGTGTAGGTGTTTTTGTAGGCGTTAAACTGGATTTTGCAAAGTGTGAATTTGGCAAACGCAGTAACTAAGTTCTGGATGATGTCCCTGCGCCCTGGCTGCCATCCCAAAGAAATTCCTGAGGGAACAGATGCAACAACACCCCACTGCATCCCAAACTCATTCAGGAGCGAAGCAGGGTCCAAGGCACTTGGCCTTTCTGCCAAGCTCTTGGGTCTTGCCTATGGAGCACGAAAACACGGGCTTTCTGGCAACCCAGCACAGGGAGGCAAAGGGCCTGCCACGGGTGCCACGGTGCTGTGTAGCTCCAACCCTGCATGAGGACAACCCACTGGGCTACATCAGAGCAGCTTTGGGAGCTGCTGAGGAGCCCCCACAGAAGTGTCTCCTCTGCACCATCAAAGCCCTTGACCCTCAGCAGGATGGGAACAGCCCATGTGAGTGATTTTCAGAGAAAAGGGCTCCTTGTGCAAAAGAGGTATTGTCTCAGAGTAGGCTGTGCCCACCTGCATCCCTAGATGTTTGAAATTTTAAGACCAGAGTGCTGCTGGTCTGACCACAGGGATTTGAGTTGGCTTGAGGCTACTCCAAGGCATTGATGGCTTCCCTATTGGGGGGGCAGGAAATCAGTTCAGCCTCCCTATCCTAGCAGGGGTAAAATCTGCCTTTTCCATATGATGTGATCACCACCTCTCCTCACCAAAGCATCTGTTTTTTTCTAGCACCACATCACGATTACCCAATTACATGCGAAGCGGAGGCTTTGGCCACATCTGTACTCCATGGGCCTTCCCATTAGTGTGTGTCCCAATGTTTTAGACAGTTCATGGATGTCACAGGTGGAGTGGGAGCTTTAGACAAAGTTTAATTAAAGAAGCCCTGTTGCCGAGTCACAAGGGGCCAGGAGGACCTCCTTGCTTTCTAAACTCATTCTCAGAGAGAAGAGCTTAGAGACAGCTGGACATGATTTTAGCCTCAGTCTGTCAATAGTTTAAGCTTTATAACTTTGCCTTACAAGTTTTTATGATGGCAAATCAGATGTAAAAAGATGAGTCATTTATTAAGACAAATGAACAGTCAGAAAATTTTAATCAGAATTCCTTACTACACAGTATAAAACTGTGCTACACTACAGGCAACTGTAGTGTAAGAGAAATGGTATAGTGCACTATATTAAAGCAATTGTGTTAAAGCAATTATATTAAATCTAGCAATAGAAACATTAAGTTGAGGCTAAAGTATCTCACCACATTTCTCTTCTTACTCTTCTTTCTCTCAATCCCTGAGAAAGAATCACGAAGAAGTATCCCAAAACCAATGGGGTAAATGCCACACTTCCTGCTTCGAGAAAAGGATGCGGAAGAATCTAACCTTTATGAAAGTAGACTGGACTTGTATAGCATAATGAAGCTGCCTGCCAGTTATAGGCCTGCAGGTCAGTTTAGCAGCTTATATGTCAAGTCTTACTTCAAAGGGACAGATGTGTGTTTGAAGCTGGTAAGCCAGGGCAGCGTTTTAGCAAATTCAGCACCAAAAAAATACCACTATGGCACCATAGTAGTTCCCCAGAGAGCTTGCATTGCTTTGTCTTCTGACCAGATTCCAGGCCAAGCAGATCAGCTTTTTCAGGGCAAAGCATCCTGCTGAAATGGGAAGCTGTGCTGCAAATGAAGCCATGCTGCACCCTTTACCCCTGCACAAGTGCCCCAAGATTTACCTCAATGTCTGCCAAGGTGCTGGTGCCAGGGTGCTGGTCTTTGCCCTGTCCCCAGACAGTGGAGAGTGGTCTCCCTCCATAGGGTGCCAAGGACAGTGGGGGACCCCCTGCCCTAAGCACTTCACTGCAGGGCCTCCCTCCAGCCTTGTTGCTCTCACCACTCAGCTGGGAAAGCCTTTCCACATGTTTCTGCCGAGTTGCTTCAAAGATTTCAGCTTAATGTCCCCAGGCTGCACTTACAGTGGAAGTCAGTATTCCCGGACTACCCATGCCTGTGCTGTGCTTTCTGGGGAGGCCAGGCAAGGCAAGAAAATGATTTTTACTGTCTTATTTCACTTTGATAATCAGCAGTAAATCTATGAAATAAGTAGAACAACACCTCTGAAGCTAAACTCTGTAGTAACTTGCCTTAGTCCAGCTTCCAGGGGGACAGAAAGGGGGGCTTAGTAATTAAAAAGAACCTGCTTCATAAAGAAAAACAAACAAAAGCAATTTGAATGAATCACACAGCCCTTTTGAAGGAAGGCAGTCTGCATTCTTAAGGAAGGGCAAAGCACTATCACTACACAGCCTGGATGAACCCTTAATTGCAGGTTGTCAGGTACAATATATCTCCAAACTTTCTGAAGTGCAGGAGGTGGTGTGATGGGAATGGATAACACATGAACATCACAGGCTGGGCAGAGTGATGGAAAGACAATGTGTAAGTGCCTGGCTCACAATCTTCCTGTGTATCCAAGCTGAGAGGCCACAGTATGAAGGATGTCGGCAGAGCAGGGCCATCCTGCAAGAAGGTGCAGGGGGTTCACAGATAAAGCAAGTTAATTTCATCTAATGGTTAGAAGCCAGCTAACAGAAGTTCCCTTAGAATTTCCATTAATGGCTTATGAGAAATCAAAAATCTCCAGTAGTCTCTTTAAACAGAGAAGGAGTAACCAATAAAATTACAAATTAGACAAATTACAAATTACAAATTAGTCTAGAGAAATAAAAGCCAACTGAGCATTTTCTTGAGCAGAAAACAGAAAATAAACATCATCTTGAGAAATTCTCCCAGATGTTGGTTAAAGTTGAGTTTGTAGCAGGAACTATAGAAATCTCTGAAATAACGTTTATTGTACAATTGCACTTCAGAAAAAAACCTGCACTGTGAGTCCCTTGAATATAATGACTCATGGTACAAATGGCTCTCAAAGGGCAGCCTCTAAATGATGTGCAGCCCCAGGATGGTGAGGGCAGCCTCTGTGGGGTCACCTTCTGTGGGGTCAGCTGGCCTAGAGAAATCTGCCCCATTATGGAAGCTCTGGTGGAGTTTGTCCAGGCAAGATACAGAGGGGAGCAGGATGGATAGCCCTCCAAAGCACAGACCCTCTGCTGTCACCAGGGACCCCCTCCAGCAGGACTGCTCAAACCTGACTTGACAAAATACTCAAAGAAGGATAGGGAGTGCATGTTTGTGGAAGGCCATCACAGTGACTAGGCCTGGAGACTGTATGATCACAGCAGCTTCCAGGGAGGTGTTTGGCCAAAGCCCTTATCACCTTGTGGAGCTCTGTAGCACCCTGGAGCCCTGCAGAGATGGAGCCAACATGGAGCTGGAAAACCAGAAAACCTCATCATTGTCATCTTTTTGGGATGAAAGTAGAGCATATGTTCATTCCCAAATGCCCAAGAGGAATATTTACTGATTGCAAAGCCCTTTTTGTATAATGTTTGACTCAAGTTTATAATTCCCATTGAGTGATACAGTGTTATTAAGTTTGCTTGTGCTACTAATATGCTTTAAAAATCCCCACATTAATTGTCTTTAACTATAACTTTGTAAAATTGTAATCCAATATTTTTTATGTTACCTGTTCTGTGCTGTTTCTTGCCTTTTGGCAACATTCACTGCAACCCACATTCCATTCTTCTGCTGACGTATGTAAGTCCATGTAACACAAACACCGATATTCCCAGACACGTCATGATCAATATGGGAGTGATTAAAGTAGGAAGGAAACCAGGAAACCCATCTCTCCTGTTGGCCATTCCTGAAGGCCGCTCATGCAGACATCCAGTGTCCAGGGAAGACTCCACAGTATTTTGTCCCTTATTAGTGGGTTCCCATCTTCATTTATATGTGTGTGCACACATTCATATGCAGGCACACTTCTCATACAAGTCTCACAAACATATTTGTTTAGAAAAATACACACATAGCTTCAGTTTCCCTTCTAATTGGGTTGGGCATAACTTCTCAATCCTTTGAGTTTAGGGATTTGGGCATTTAAGAAAATATCTTTCAACAATAACAATTACATTTTTCTTGTTTCCTTTGCCAGGTTATTCAGCCCATAATCTCTATCAATGTAAGCACCAAATTCCCTTAATTAGTACTGGGTTTTAGCTTTCCTTTTTGCATCAAAAAAAATGAGGTCATGATCATCTGGTACCTAACCAACTGCCAACTTTTATTTCCATTACTCATTTCTCCATCTCTCGTGATGGCATCCAGAGGAGGATCCCTCTGGGAGCAGCAGGGCCACCTGACTTAAGAGACAGCCTTTTCTAATGCCCAGACCACCCCCCTCCACCACAGGCACTGCAGGAGAGGACCTGCAGAGGCTTGTCCTGTGCTCAGTCATGCTCAGCTGTGGCCATGCCAGTTCAGCAGTGCCTGCAGGGCTGCCAGCACCCACCTGGTTTGCAAAGCAGCAGCCACCATGTCCAGCCCTCAGACCCTCCATTCCCCCCCTGGCAGAGTAATCTGGCCCTGAGGATCTTGGTTTGCTGCCTTCTGCCAACTCCCCCAGCATGGCTGCTTCCCTCACTGTGCTCCAAGTGAGGAGGGAGGCTCCTCTCCCCTTTAATCCCTCGGCCACAAATATCTGGGGGCTGCTGGGCAGCTGGCAGGCACTGGACCGGCACCTGTGTGTCACATCTGTACAGCTGTGCCTGTGACACACCATCCATCTGCCATCAGTTTCTTTCCCTGGGGTCAGCTGGGGAGGGAGATGGGGTTGGTGGGAGGGAGGGAGCAACACTGGAATTTTATAACAATGCTTTGCATCCAAATCGATTTCCTCCTGTTGTCTCCATGCATGGGGCGGGGCTTACAGCTATCGTGACCCGAGGGTGCCGAGCCCAATGGGGCCAGGTGGCGCTGGATGCTCCCTCCAGGGCCTGGGGCTGTGTCACAGAACATTTATGGTGTAGCTCCTTCCAGGTCAGCAAGGGTTTCCCATACAGATAATATGGCTGAGAATCCTGGTGGAGCTACTCAACACCTTGCATGGCTCAGGCACTCCAGGGTGTGTTTTGTTTTCCCTGCCTTGCCATGCTTTATGCCCAGGACAGTCAATGCCAGCAGCAAAACCTACCCTGACTTTGCAAGGACCAGCTGGGGGCTCTGGGCTCTGGGTGGGTAGCATGGGAGAAGCAGATCATTGCTCTTCCAAATTAATTTTGGAGTCTCACATTAATTGGAAACTGAGATCTATATGAGTTTCCTCATCTTCAGAGACTCACAAGAAATGAAATAGTGCTCAAGCAGTAATGTGCTCTTGAAGATTTGATGGAACATCTTTTTGTGACTCTACTGAAGGCCTCTGACCCACCACCCAGCATACACAAGGCCTCTCTCTTGGCAGGTAGCTCCCAGAGTGGCTCTCTGAATGTGCACCTCTCAATTTGGCATATGTCTAGGCAACTACAAAGGGCCTAGCAGAGAAAGGAGGATACTCCAGAAAAGTGCAAGATGTGGATACCTTGGTGCAAGCCAGGCAAGCAGTCACAGCATGTACTGGCAGTATCACCACGGCCTTGCTTAACCCCTCTTGGACCTAGACTGGATGGTAATTAAAGGGATACTGGGTGCCAGTGAAGCTAGTGATGTTGCTGCTGATCTGCATCAGTTCAGTGGAAGATTCAACAAAGAAAATACCCTTAGTTTCCTCACTGCATTTGCTTCAGCAGAGGGGTTCACCCCTCACTGCCATGACTCACTCCTATCACTCACCACACATCGGTGCACAGTGAGGCATTTGCAGGCTCCTGGAATGGACAGATGGGAGCAGCCAGAGCAGCACCTGCTTCTCCCCTGGTGGGATTCCTCAAGTCTCCAATGCTTTTCCACAAACTCATCCACCGCCCAAAAATTCTGCATCCTGCTCCTGCTTTTGCTTTGCCATCAAAAGGCAGGAAAATTCCTCCTACCACTCTTGCCCTGAATGGAAAAGTTCCTTCCCCCACCTCACTGCTGCACTTCCCAAATGCCTTTTGCTTTCTTGCTTTTCCTTAAATACTTGCCCCAGTTGTCTTGTCTAGGTCAAACATGAACTTACCAGTTCCTACGTCATCATGCTCCCAGCTCAGCATATCCTTCTCATCGTCATGCAGAGCATAATTTTCACCTGTTATTGAACATTCAATATTGGGAGCTTTTAATTCCAAAGATTTTGATTTTTCAATAAAAATGTGAAAATGAATCTCGGCAGGATTACAGCAGAATTTTTGCAAATGAGCTGGTCATATAAGGCAGAGAGGGAAGAAAAACATGGAGAAAGAGGACAGAGTGAAGGAAAGGTTGGCCTTCCAGAAAAGAGCTTAAATAATTCAGATGAAAAATATGACCAGCAGCAGTGATGTAGGTTTTTGAGTTGCTATGCACAATCCAATGGAATGTAGTGCTGCTTGCTTGCTGCCCTGTGAGTTGACTGGACCGTATCGCACTGCCTCAGCATCCCTGATCGCCCTGCTTACTTCAGTGCTCANCTTGCTTGCTGCCCTGTGAGTTGACTGGACTGTATCCCACTGCCTCAGCCCTGCTTATTTCAGTGCTCGTGTGCCAACAGCTTCTCATGTATCAGGGCCCCCCAAATTTTGCAGTCATTCTATATATAGCATGTCTGTAAGTCCTTGTCAATATTATCTTTATCAAATCAGATGGGACTTTTCTATCGGGGTTAATTGAATTGGTTAAAACAACAGAAAAGTGGTGTTTAAAAAAAAAAAAAGTCATAACCAAAGTTAAATATGGGTCTTTTTCCCCTATTACTTCTAATAAAATAGCTTATATTTAGTTTATGACTTATAGTGCTTTTTGGTCTTCTTTATAGCCAGAAATCTCAGTGGATGAAGGGGAAGGTGTTAGTCCTTTGTTAGCCATGAATATATTTTTTCTTCTAGATGTGGTGCAATACTGGAGACTCGTCTCCTACCCACTTGACAATCTGAAGTCTCATCTTTGTGTGGACAAACAGTGATCAGCTTGCACACAACATCTTTTGCCTCACCCTTTTGTGGATGGATCTCTGTTTCTGAGAGCTCTGCACAACCTCATCCCTTCCCCCAGACACCCACCCACCCCTCCATGTCTCCCTCCATTCATGCTTCCATCCATCACTCCTCACTGCCTCTCCACAGAGTCACCTGGGCAGCGACTCCTGTGGGTGCCTCCCCCGGGCTCACATCCAAGCTCGCTCTCTGCTGCTTGCAGATTCTTTCTGCATAACATCTCTGAGATATGGCCTTCCTTACCCATCTGTACAGCTAAAACTCTTGTCAAGACTCTCAGCATTTCACATCTCAATTACTGTAAAATCCTTCTTGCTTGGCAAATGCAGCCTCATCCAGCGCTTCCTACTCCATCTCCCTGCCCAGTCACTACCATACTCGCCAACCACAGCTTAAAATCATTTATGCTCAAAAGGATCACACACAAACACCTCCTGCAAGTTATTTTTCTTGCTGGTGATCACAAAACAACAGTGATGGCACACACTCCCATCTGGATGTGATTTTACAGGTGCAACCCTTGATGTTAGGAATGGTGAGCAGGAGCTGGCTCACACATTCCACCGTCACACTGAGATCAAATAAAGCAGCTGGGGCCAAACTCGGCTAAGTATCACCCTGCCTTTAGTTCCCGCTGGGAATGCTGTGAGGGCACTGGCTGTGGCTCAGAAAGGCCCCATCCCACAGTGGCACGTGCCTTCCCCCAGCACTAACCTGTCTCCAGCCCTACACCACCTTACGCCTTTTGCCAAGTGGGAGTTGCTTTCCATGGATCAGCTCTTTCCCGTACTGTGTGTGTTTAATACTATACCCTTTTGCTGTTGCTCTGTAGATTCTTTTGTTTTCCTCTCTCACTCTCTCTTCCCTGAGCTGTTTTTCTTCTTCCTTCTCCTGCTGCTTCTCTCTTCCCCTCCACCTCCCTTCCACCTTGTGAGGAAGTCTGGAGCTGGCTCCCACATTTCACTCCTATTTATTCTCAGGTCTGTGTGGCTTTTACTTGGTGTTTTCTATTATGAAGATGACAGCAAAGTGAGAGCTTAAACAAATTTGGCTTTAGGTGCTTCAATGAAAAATTAACAGGTTTAATACTGGCTTCACCATCAAAAGAACATTAATGTTTAATATTTAAACAATGCATCTTCACAATAATTCCATCACATTTCACATAGAGAACCCACAGTAAATGCCTGGGGTAAAGCAATAAAAATCCAAAACTGTAACACTATTTACTATTTAACTATGTCTTTCACAGTTTATACAATACTCCTCTACAAAGAGTATTGAATTATTTTTTAATGACAACTCCCTCTGTCCTCTGCCACTGCAAAAGGTAAGAATATTAGATTTCAGATCACAGTCCTGGTTCCTTAAGACTTTCTAAGACCAAGGATATGAAAATCTTACGCAAAGGGGTTGTCCTTTAAATGTATCTTTAGGGAAAAAAATGCAACCACACGTCACTGAAGAATGATTGAGTTGACATTTCATCTACAGCACATCCTGTCCAGGCAGACGCCTGAAAGAATATCTTCAAATGATAAAGAGTGGCTCCAGCACCCATAAATTTGTGATATCTCCCCAGATTACTGTACTAAAGGGATTTCTTGCCTTAAAACTGAGCTCTGCCTCTCGTGGGGGTCAGAGCATCACCCCACGTGTGTCCAGACTCACCATGGCCAGGAGCACCTTTCCTGGCAAGAGCAGACCCATCGTGAGTGCCAGAACTTTGGGGCAGATGTTGATGGTGACACTTGGCCTCAGGAGAAGCTGTGGGCTTGTTCTCTGTCCATTTTCCCTTCAGCTGAGGGACAAAACTTCTGTATGCTCATTATTTATGAATAACCTTTTGACTACATAGGGCTATCCCTGATACAACATAAACAACTTGAGAGAAAAAGACCTCACAAAAGAGGAAACATCAATTACCTTGTATAGCCTGGACTGGATTCAAGATCCCTTTGCACATAAAATGAGAATAATTTCTTAAACCGAGAGTATTTAACTGGAGAAAAGATTCTCACTTCAGTAAATCCTCATCTATAGAAAAAGCGTGATCCAGCTGGATAACAAGAAAACAAATCACATGCACTGTAATACAGAGGAAAGAATCTACAATGCTTCCAGATGCATATTACAGAAAAGTCTTTTACCAGGGCTGCTATTTAATTACATCATGTTTGAAGTAGATAAAGAAGAAAGCTCTGTTTATGTGAACCCAGAAATAAAGCAGAAGAGGAAAGCACTTAAATATAAAAAATAATCAAAGAAGTTACGTGTCTGCCTTGATTGCGCTTCCAGAAAGTTTCTGGGTCATCTGTCCATGCAGTCTTCCTGCTTCCAAATCCAAATCCTGTAGCATAACAACTATTAGACAGGAAGAGATGGACTGTGAAACAGGATGCAGACAAGGCTTCTCAAGCCATGACAAGAAACATCTCCTGACAATGCCCATTAAAATGTCTCAGTGCACTTTACCCTGCACACATAAGAAGGTAAATACATCATTAAAAAAACAGTGGAATGTGACTTCCTCAGCCACAGAGCTGGGACTCCTGCTTGCACAAACCCCCTGCTATCCCATACACCATGAGGTCACACATTAGGATATTTTGATTCCCCAGGTAAAAGATGTTAAGATCAAGAACATTCTTCTAAAAGCTGCAATGTCCAGACAGTCATGGAGTATGTGTGCTGAAGGTTAATGTTGTTTTTAATCATCCGACTTCCTGGAGCAGCTTGAAGAACTGTTTGTATGAAACCTAATAGCTTCCAGGTGTCACCCCCAAAGTCCCGATGTCCCAACACATCCAGAGTCTTCTTGCTGATGGCTACTACACACCCTCAGTCTATGGGGCTGCAAGCAGTCAACACAGAGCCAAAACCCCTCCACTCCTCTTGTTTGCAGCATTACGCAATTGCCTTTTTGGTTCTGCAGCTTTCTGTGATACCCTTAAGGCTTCCACAAACTGGGAGCACTTCTTCCTGCTCTTCTCCCTGCTAACTGTGCCCTCCACTCCCAGTAGAGCCAGATTCCCTCCCCCAGGCAGGCTGATGGGCTCTGGCTGGGGGCCATTTTGGCGGGGTGGGAGGAAGCACCCTGCTCAGATCGCAATCAAGTGGAGAACATGCCGTCCTGTAATTATGCAGTTGTGCATGGCACAGCGCAGAGGGTCCTGCAATTCAAACTGCAGCTGCAATTCAAATCACAAGTAAAATGAGTACATTTTTCAAGGGGAAACAGTGGCACACAAGCCCTGGCTGCACGATGCTTAATTCCACTTTCCTTGGCTATAATTTATTCCCCCACCAATTGCTGCCCCATCTGTGATGTCTTCGGCAGAAGGTCCTCATGTTGCGGACCTCAGAAGGGCAATGTGGGGACACACTGTGATGCTCAAGAAACTTGCCTCTGTGTTGAATGGCAGTTTTGTAACAGGCTCAGCTTCTCGACGGTCTGTATCGCGTTCAGCAGCAGTGTTACATGGGCAAGATAAAGCCTTTTAACTCAGCTTTCTCACTTGTTTCCAGAAATTTTCACTTGTGGCAAGTGCTAGGAGAGGGAGATGCTGCGTCCCTGCAGGGGCAGGTGATACCTGCTAGTTTAGGATGGTTTCCATTAGCATATGAGGCCAGGAAAATGTCAGACTAGGAAGGAGAAGAGGAATGGCCTCAGATGCACTCGCTGCACTACTCTGGTAGGAAAAGCATTTACTTCATTCAGTTGCTTGTCACAGCTTTTTTGTGTTGGAGCCATACACAACTATGCACTTAGAGCCAATTTTTGCACACTCTTGCAGGCCCTTCACCTTGGATGCGGGAACCTGGACTTGCTGCTGGTGCACAGTGAAAATAAACAGGGTTTTATCCAAGAACTTCTTACTGTTTTGTAAGTTTGCAAAGAGCTTCACATGAAAGCCTACATTGTTTTGAAGTGCTAGACATTTTCCTGCTCTAAAGTTTCTAACAGGGAACTTCTGCTTGGTTTTGGATTCAGGTCTTGTCGGTTCCTTGGCTGCCAAAATGACTTTTGTGAGGCAGATAAAACTTGGAATAGATCTGGTTCAACCTTTGCAGCCAGCTCCTACGCCTATGAAGTTTCTGAAACAAAACCCAGAGTCTCTGCGGGAAGGGAAAAAAAAATCCACCTCCAGCACTTTCGATTGTGGTTCAGTTGTCAGTCGGGTTTTATAGTTTGGGCGCGTCGCAGCCGTAAAATTGGCCAGCGAAAACCCCTTTTGATCCGGCCGTGGCTTTAATTCTTTTCCCTTCGGAGGTGCGAGCCCCTGGCAGCGCGGTCAGGGCGTGCGCGGCTCTAACAAAGGGCCGAGCGTGGCCCGGGGCCGGCGGAGCCGGGGTGGTGCGGGGCCCCCGAGCCAGCCCCGCGTCCCGGGACACACGGCCATTCCTGCACCCGCTCCAAGCGGCGCACCGCCGTGCGCCTGCACAGCACGGTACAAAATAACAAGAAATAAAAAGACGAAGGCACGCTAATGCCCGCGCTGCTGACTCGCTTTGAAATCCCTGTTCACCCCCCGCTCCCTCCGCCGGGTCCTCGCTGGCCCCGCTCTGGCGGAGGCTCCGAGCAGAGCGCTCGGCGTGGCAGGAGCGGGTGGTTCTCCGGGCCGGCGGGCGGCGGAGCGGAGGCGCTGCCTGGGGGCGGCGGGGAAGGGGAAGGCGACGGCGCAGCCCCGGAGCCGCCGTCCTTCGGCCCCCGCCCGCTCCCGCCCGGCGCGGTCCTGCCCCTG
>VWYI01004450.1:1028-26925 GCA_013399455.1 Anthoscopus minutus | reverse complement strand
CCTGGGTCGACCCCTGCGCCCAGCTCTTTCCCAGGGGCGCGGAGGGCGTAGGGATGCCCGAGATAGTGTCGGACCGTGCTTTTCTCTAGAGGGGCAGCCGAAGAGTTGGTGTTTGTGCAGCTGCTGTCACTTTGCAAAACTTTTTAACATTCAGCCCGTGTCCAAAAATACGAAACATACTTTTGTATGTGTATATACAAATAAATATATATTATACATAAATATTATACATAAATATAAAACATACTTTTGCATGGGAGCAGGTCTGGAGGCCTCTTGGCTTTTCCCTCTGCAGTTCAGTAACATCTCATGTGCTTCCCTGGCCCTTTGCCTGAACCTGCCCCTTTTCCTGCCCCTGTCCCTGCTCCCTGCTGCATCCCCCTCCCTGGCCTCATCCCATGTCCACAAGGCTACGTGCAAAGCAGCAGAAGAGCAAAACTTGATGGGTTTCCCTCAAAGAAAACCCAAAAGTGCCCTTAAAGAGGTTGCATTTGTATAACTGCACACAAACTGTTCAGGTGATGCTGTGGCAACCATCCCACTTCCTTTCTCTGGCATATTCATCACCCCACCATGCAGGCACAAGCACCGCACTTTTCCAAAAGCACAGCCCAAGACTCAGCCACAGCCAGCCCTGGTTAGGGAATTGATATGGCTTCACACCAAGCCTTCACCAGCAAGCAGCCACCACTTGTTAGGAATGGTCAATGACATTGTGTTTCTTCCCTCTAGAAACCAGGAGACGGAGGGAGGACATGGTAATGAGAAAAGACAGAGGCAGTTTTTCATGCTGACTGGAAGCAGAGAGGGAAGTGGCACTCACAGATGTCTGCAAGGAAGAGTGTCACCCAGAGAGGTGCTGCTTCTTGGCTCAGCAAGCAGGCATTTACTGTGCTCACCTTTTTTCTGGGAAAGGGCTTTTAAACAAGACCTGGGGAGCAAATGTGCAGGGGCTCTTGGCAGAGGTTTCTCTGCCTAGCACAAGGATCAGCAGCAGCATTTGGGCACCCACATATCCATATCCATGCTCCTGAACAAGGGAGCAAACAAAGGGGTTTGGTGGTTGTCTTGAGGGATCTCAAAGTTTGTGCAACTTGAGATTTGAGTTTGTGCAACTTGAGAACCTGAGGAAAGCAGAAGCCTGGCAAGAGTCCCCAGCTGGTTTCACAAAATATCCAGCAGAGCTGCAGAACCAGCAGCAAATGCACCAGAGCTGGTGCACAGGCAGATGTTCAGCATCCTGAGGCTCAGGGCTCTGCCACTCAGCCCCTTCCACTACTTCCAGGCCCAGCCCCTGTTCCCTTTGTCCAAAATTTCTATTCCCAAAATGATTGTCTCCTGAACTCAGCCTGCAGGCAGTCAATGTTTGCCCTCCAATGAAATTATCCCTAAGCAGCTGTTGAGTACACTGTGAAATCACCACACCTATTTCTAGGTGTTTGTGAGCTCTTTTGCCTCTTTTGTCCTTTCTCTGCTGAAACACCCACCACTACAATACAATAAAGCTATTTCTGTTTCCTGATCTGTGTCTCCTCTTGTTTGAGTCTGCCAAGACTCAGATGCTGATGTACAAATATGTGACAATGTTGTATCCCTTTTTTTATGTGAAAGAGAACTGGAAAAATCACCTGCAGTACAAAAAGGGGTCTATTTTCCTACCTTACAAGGTAATGTCTGCCTTGTCCTGCTTTTCTTCTTGGAAGCCTGAAAGGATGACAGAGAAGCTTGTCAGGTTGAGACAGAAGAAGAAAAAATCAGGTGAAAATTTATTTGCAGGGAAGTTACTTAATCACATTTTTGTAGTTTTCATTGTGCCTCGAGCTTTTGTTTATATCTGCATATCTCATATTTTGGGAGATGCTGGAGATACATGACAGTCCTGTTGATGCATCCATTAAGGACAACAGTGACAAGTGCCATGCTCTCTGAGATGCCCAATGAGCTTTCCAAGACAAGAATCAATGTTCCTGGAAAATGAACCTCAAAAGGAGAACAAATGTTGTGACTGGGATACCTTCTTTAATTTTATCTAGAAAAATAAAAAATGTTTTGCCCTCCTGGCCATATACAATGAGCAATGAAGCAAGGGTGTCCTTTTATTTTTTTCCACAGAAAGCTGCCTCCAAAACAGATCTGAAAAGATCTGAAAAAAAATCTGAAAGACCTAAGTATGAAGGAGGAGAAGAAGCAGAATTATGCATGCTGATGCCATTGCACCCCGATCAATCTTCCCACAATTGTACAGAACGATGCAGACACACACACTTGGCTGCTTCTGAGCCAAGTGCATCCTGAGTTATGCAGAGCCCTTGCATCCTCCCTGCTGTGGAAGTTGTGCCGGACCCACTGTGCTCATGGCCTGAAAAACATCATCTTAAAACTCAAGGCAGCAAGACACCTTCTGGGGCTGAAAGTTGCTGGAGGCTTTTTGGGGACAATCAACTTATCCCGAGGCAACATCCACCAGCTCCTGCAAGGTGGCCCCTCAGGATCAACAGCAGACGAGCAGAGGAAGCACATGCAGGGACAGGCTTGTGGTGGTCTCTGTAGACCATTCCCCAATCAGCAGTGCCAAAAACTGCAAGGCCCCATCAGCTGAGTCAGGGAGGATAGGCTCAGGCAAGAAAACAAGAGAGCAGAAGGGGCATGGAACCCAGGAGAGGAGGAGATGGCTGAGGGTACTGCAGACCAGAGAATGCAACCAAGACATGATCTCCACACCAACACATGACCCAGAAAGTTTGCATGGGAGACTGGGTGAATTAGGAGAAAAAAGTTATTCACTGAAGGGCCAATCCATGCAAAGTTACCAACAGTGCCTCCATCCCTGAGCTGCCAAGCAGTGGGCACGGGGGAAGCATTGCAAGGTAGGTGCTTGCCACCCCTCTCCCAGTATCAGAGGGACAGGCTGGAGAGCTACATGGACCACTCTGCTGCAGCACAGCCTGCTCCTGGTTGGGTGGCACAGCACCTTACAAGGGCCAGGACCATGGTCAAGGAGGAGAAGGGAAATGCTGTCACTGGAGATGAACAGAGCCAGAGTGCAGGGGAGATGGCAGTGGGTGAGGCTCAGCCTGCGTCGTGAGGGAATGCTGGGCTCCTTGTTAGCTCCACGTTTTCCTTTCCTCTCCCTGCTGGTGTGAGAAAACGCACGCTGCATTTGTTCAGCTGCCAGGAATATGGCAGCTCAAGCACCATCTTGTTAGCTTTGCTGTGTGTCTTTTCCCACAGCATCGCTTTAAATAATGAAGGGAGTTGTGATCCACCAGCTGGATTAGACGTTATGAACTTATCTGGCTCAAATCCAATGGTGATATATTTGGCCTCATTATTTTATGCACAAATGCCACAAAACAGCACAAGGTTTTTTTATCCTAAATACTTTTTTTCTTTTAGCACTGACATTTCTCTTATTTGCATTAAGATTTGCAATGAACAGCCTGTGCCAGACCAAATTTGCCAGATACTTCTGCTTTTATAGATGGCTTGTTCCAGGAAATCAGGGTTGGAATTGTATGCCCTGACCTCAGGGATAGGCCAGCGAGTACTCTCAGAATGGGGACTATCTCTCTTTCAGGGACCTGCTATGGAAGAAATGGGAGGGTAAGTACTGACTGCATCACGCTACCATGGCCAGGACATAAGTTCAGGAAAATTGAAAACGAGATCTTCATGTCATGGGGCTTTTAGCAAGCATCTGAGCTGTAGAGGGAAGATAAAAACATTGAGCCTTCTTTATAAAGTACTCAGAAGCTGACAAGATATTTTTTGAATGTAGGTCTAGATGGAAGAGGTGGGAAGTGCTGTTGCATGAACCACGCCCATGCTCTGGCTGCTCCCAGCGCAGGGACCCAACAGCGCCCGTGAAGGGTGACAGAGCGGTGGGGCAGGGAAGCAGAAACACAAGACTTTCTATCCCCTGCGGTGGGAATTGGCCCCAAGTCACTGGAAAGACAGAGACAGGGAAGGTTTTGCAAGGGAGGACAGCTGACTGCATGCAAAAGCCAGAGATACAAGAAGATCAGAGGTCAGGGATGGATGAGACGTGCTTTGAGCACAGAAAGATTAGAGGGCAGAAGCCTTCACTGTGGATGCTTTGAACTTTTGATACAGATCCTACAGAGTCTGGTCCTACCTGAGAAGCATGAAATTGCTCCAGACCAGGCTCTTGCGTCCTTTGCTATTTACCTTGCTAGCAAAGTAAAATTAAAAATTCACAAAGAGATGCCAGCCACCTGCGATGTTAATACCCGTCAGCTTCAAAATGATGATTTCTTAGTGATAAAAGTTCAAGAAACGAGGATGTTGTGTGGGATGCTTTACCTAGCCACCCTGGAAAGATCACGCTGTGTTACAATTCAATTCAGCCTTCAGGCAATGCACTCCCGCTCTGCATCCAGTCAATGTCTGCACTGAGTATTTCATCTGACAATTCAGAGAGAACAGGAGATTAGAGAAGCAGAAACCTACAACATTTAGGGGGAAAAAAGAGTATTTTCCCCCCCCATTTTCTTTTGTGTTTCATATAGTGTTAGTCCTGTGTGTACCATTGTGCTGAGTCTGCAGTTTGAAATAGCTTCTGAGAAGTCAAGACCAAGTTTGTGAGAATCTGGAAAAAAACATGAACACAATGAAACTGAAAAGCAAAATCAGGCTCTCCCCATTTTGTTTTTCATTAAGCAAAGAAAGGGAAGAGAGTGCTTCATGTATTCAGCCATTCAAGTGTCATGTACTCAGATATCGTCTGGGTGAGCCGAAGCAGTGCTCTGCAAATATTGACAGTCTCTTCATTTAAGCAAAAGCCCTCAGACTCTAATTTTAAGTGCTCATTTTGGGTATTCCTTGATAAAAGTCAGGCAATTAGGGGAAGAACAAGCCTGAGTGTGGTTGGTATCTCTTCCAGACATTTTCACCCTGTACTATGAAGCACCTACTCATGACACGGCTGCATCATTGCTATTGTCAGAACCAAGCCTCCTCCCCCAACAGTTCAGCTCCTACATGGATGTTTTAGTCTCTCATATCAGATGATTTAAGGTGAAACCTAGAAGTGCATTAAATTCTCCTTTTTTTTTTTCCTAATCTTTTGGTCTTTAGCATACTCTGGGACATTTTACAACCTCATTAAAATGCCTGGTGAACTAAAGATTTCTTCTCAAGGTGGTAAGTGCTGTTCCTAGGCACTTCACAAGCCAAAATGACACGTTTGGATCTTCTAAATTCACAGTGGAAAAATTCCCAGCTCTGGATCAACAAGAAGAAACTCTTTGATTTCCTACAGTTTAATATTGTAATTGGAAAACTTAGGGCAGGAAGGAGGTAATACCTCTTTTTTGCAATGTAGTCAGGAAGTGGGATATAGGAAGCTGGAGTGTATTTCCACCTGCACACACACATGCACACACACACACACACCCCCCACGTTGAATGTGCTCAGGACGTGGGTGTTAGTCCTGCAAAAGGCACCACTGGATGTTTAATGGCCACAGGTGGCCAGGATTTTGACTACACATCATTTGCAGACAGTTCAATAAAAGAAAGGCCAGTGAGCTTTCTCTGCTGGGACAGTCCCTAATCCCATGCCTCCTGATGTAAATCGCAGGCCATCTGTGCATTGAGATGGCCCTCTCTCTTTTCCTGGGTTACAGAAATGAGATACAATAATTAGATCCTTTGAGCTGAAAGGACATAGGGCCATGCCTCCTCCTCAATGCAGTGATATGAGGTGACAGGCAAAGGTTTCAGCAGCATTTTAAACCCGCCAGATAATCAATAAGGAGGCCGAGGAGAGATGGTGGGGTTTACAGCTAAACAGATAAGGTGTCACATCACGTCTGACCTATTTCACAGCATAAGCATCATTTCTGCCCCAGTTGTCTTTTAAAAGATATCTGTGAATACTGCTACCACTGCAGAACTAGAGGTAAACATCACAGTCATCCAACAAGGGGTTAAATGGGCTCCCTCAAGGGTTAAATTACCAAACCCCAGTGCAATATTTTCTGTAATATTTAACACAGAAAACAAAAACAAATGGTCCAATGGTTTAGTAGTTCAGGGCAGACTGTCAGCGGGCTTCTACTTTCACATATCCTCTGGTCCACCCAGTCAATGTCAGGTGTATTTAGGTCTCTCCCAGGCAGCCTCATCCCTGTGGAAGTGTAGGGCATCATTTCCCACTCCCACTCTCCCACAGCCAATGTGGGCTGACTTTTGCCAAATTCAGGACCCTGCCAAGCCTCCAGACTGGAGCAGGCAGGCCCAACAATGTAGGAGTGCAGTCATTCCAATTCATATTGTAAAATGAATCCTTGCCACTGGAAGAACAAAGCCGTGCTGATCAGCAGGTATCTGTGTGTTGGGGTCCTGCCCCAAAGAGGTGCACTGGCTCATGAGTCCCCTGTCTCAGTACCTATGGAAGGTCAGCCCCAAATGCCATCACATGCCACAAGGAAGAAGTTGCTAGGTTAAGAAACTCCAGCCATTATCCTTCAAGTGTTGTACTGGAGGTATAAGGCCAGTAGGTCAGTCAAGGTGTAGGCAATGAGGTACTGGTCCAGGTTCCTCATATATAGGAGGGAAGGCAAACACAACCATAAGGACATTTTTCGAGGTTGCCCCACTACCTGAATGGCTGGCACTAATGACTGCCTCAGTTTTTATGTTTCAAAGTACTAAAATTCATAGATGATAGATGGTTCTTGTTCCCAATGAGGGCACAGATCTGCCTTGGGTGATATCCAAGAGCGTGCAAGAGAAGGCATCCCTGACATGGCACAAAGTCCTTTTCACTGCTGGGACTTCATGCACCGAGTAATTTCCTCCTTAGCAAGCTGATCTTATGCCGTGCTCCAGGATCTCTTGCTGCAGGGTGAAGTCAAGGCCTGCACCAGGATATTTAGAAACAGAGGCAGAAATTTTTATTCCTCCTTATATGAATAAAGCCTGTATGCTAGATTGAAATACGAATTACATGGCTTGGATCCTCATCTGGCATTTAATGAACTCTTCTGGTGCTACTGGCCAGGAAATAGGACATTTTGGATACACATTGCTTCACCTCTTCTGTACCTGATTCATAGCCAGTGGGACTGGAAGTGCCTGAAGAGGACTTTCAGCTTCTGTGAGCCACTCACACATGAAGAGAGGTGAAGGTGGCAGGAGAACACCCCTCCAGCTTTCAGGTTTGCACACCTTTCCACCCTGTTCTCCCATGCTGACTGGGCATCACCACTCAGTGCAGCTCAGTGCAGCTCAGTGCTATTCAGGACATCTCCTATGTCCCCTAAACTCCATCCTGTCAATTTCAAAGTACACAAACATGTTTCAGTCCCTGGATGGAGAAACTGATGGGAATTTCAGATTCAGTTTGAAATTAATTACAAATAAATGCTGCTGGGCAGATGAAATTCTGCAACTGCACATCCTGCTCCTGGGTTACCTTGTGTCTAATGTTCTTCCCTTAGCAATTTCTCAGTTTTGTGCTGCAGAAGGTAGATATCTGCTGCTTCAGTGCTTGTACATCTCCTTGCCTTCATGGCATCTGCTAATGCTGCTTCTGAGGTGCTGCAGGTCTGGGTTTCTGTTTTCTTCTCAGGTGCCCCTTCGGACAAAGGAACTGAACTGCAGGGATTGAACATCTTTGAGAACCTCACCTTCATCAAACTGGGCAGAAAGTTTGAGATTCCTCTAGAGAGAGCTAATAGGGTGATTGTCTTGACCTTATTTCCACATGAAACACGGCTAAATAAAAGCCCCACAGATACAAACTTATGGAAGCCTCTTTCAGCCTTAGGAGACTCCTTTTCCTGCCATCCCCAATACAGCCAGCTGGTGCTCTCACCCTTTCTCTCATTCTCACAAAAGTGTGCCAGACACTGAGACTATGACCTGTGTCTCTCAGCACTGAAATAGTCTCAGTGTTTAGACTTCCTTCCCAGCCGCTGTGTGGCCAAGGGGACCATCATCTTATTTTACAGTAACAGACTAGTTCAATCTGGTTTTCAAGTTGTTTCCAGTTATTGGGTCCTTTCCCCTTGCTGCTACAACCAGAAAGCCAGACAGGTTTCTCTGGGTGGAAGCTGACTTGCACTCTTCATTTGCTCCTGCTTCTGCCTCACTGATCCCCCTCCTACTATCATAGCATCTTTCCATCCTGTGATAAGGGCAGCATATGTCTGGATCACATATCTGGATCAAAGACCCAAGCTGTGTCTTTAGGAGTCGCCAAGAAAAGAATACTCCTTGATCCAGCCCATGTGTTGCTTCTCTGCTCTGGTGCCAGAGCACATGATTGAATGAGGCCCCCACCCACCTTACACCTCCTGAGGAGAGCTCTGCACAAAGGTTACGCTCGTGCATGAGAACTGCAGTGCTGCTCCTCTTCCTCTCTGTGAGAGTTAGAGCCAGGCTGCCACACTCCTTCGCTTTTCTTGTTATTGCAGGTCAGCCCTTCCTGCAGTAGTGCGTGTTTGTCCCTGGCATTGTGGGGGTAGCCAGAGCATCTCCAGGTGTGCCTGGGTGGCTGTTGATGCCATCAATGCAGAGCTATGGGACGTTCTGCCTGGGTGAGCCTCAGAGAGCAGTTTTCCCAGAGTTGCTGTTCACTTACTCTGTTATTTTTCAGAGGGAAATGATTTTATTTTTTCCCCAGATGAAGAACATTAATGCCATTAAAATAATAAGAGATTTGGAGGATCCTTTTGTTTATAGAGTGGCATGCCACAGTGACAGGCACAATATAAATAGCTGAACACTGAGGTAACCAAACACTTAGGCTGATGAAAAAAACTCAGCATTTTTCCCATTCCAAATTCTTTGGAGTAATCTTATTTGACCTCCAGCACAATGCATACTTTAATGATGCCTGACTAATGACTAGGCAAGGAATTAACTCCCACAGTGGGTTAATGCACTCACTTTCACCCAGAAGACCTAGGCTCAAATCCCAAATAAATCAAATTATTTTTGGTGATCTCATTCCAGCTCCTCACAGTCCTTTGTTCACACCCTATGATTTGATGGAGCTGGCAGCCCCTGCCTGTCTCCTGCAGAGAGGGGCCCGCCTTTGGGGAACAGACATGGTGTGGGCTGGGGGGGATGCAGCAGTGAAAACCAGCAAGTCCCTCTGATCCAGGGATCTCAGCTACTGAAACAAGAGCAGCAGGTGTAGGGAGGGCTTTCACAGATCAACAGTGTTGCCACACCACTTCCTGGGTGTGGGACATTCACTGTTATCAAACACCTGGCTGTTAAAAAAAAAAATTTAACTGCATGACTGGTGCTCAAATATGAAGTGCCTAAGTGTGACCAACCACAGGTTTGTCTCCCCAGGTTTACACACAGGAGAGTGAACATAATTCACTTGGCCTCTGGCAGGGTTGAGGGAGGTCTTCCATAGGTGACTGTGCTACTAACAGTATTTATGCATCCTATGGAGGTGGTAGGTAGTGTCAGCAGGGTAGGATGAAACCATGCATCTATCAAATAGGGAACATGGAGAAAAGGTATTTTTCTGGTGTCCTGTTTCCTGCATTACTTTTGTGATCACTACTAAAGCCACTTGGATGACAATGGAACCTTTGTGTGGCATCTCCAAATCCTGTTACCAAAAGCCAGACTGCTGGCACCCCTACTGGAGCCTACAAGATACATCAGTGAAAGCTGAAGTTGCCCACAGCTATAAAAATTGCATCACTCCTGCCTAGGCACAACACTTCGGTTAAAAAAAAAAATTGAAAGGCTGCTTTGTTTCCTTCTATTTTTTTAAACTTCTCCTGCTAAGACTGTACCCAAGTCACAACCAGTAACACCACAGACACGTCCCAAGGAAATAACTGAGTGAGAGTATCCTTTTATCTTTCCAAAGACGGGCAGCAAAATGTGAAGGCTGATGAAACAAAGGCCGCATATCCATGCAAATATAACTGGTATTAAAAACACCATGTGAATCGTGTGCTCCATCCAAAAGAAGACAGAAAGAGAAACATTAGTAGTTTTCCATGAAGCCTGATTGAGCATGGAATTCTAAAATGACTAAGTGCTTTTTAAGAGATTGACATGGACAAGTTTTAACAAGTTTAACTGCGTCTTTTTCTTGAAGTGCCATTAACTGCAACACAGAGGCCCCCAGAGCGATGTCAAGAGAGTTTGTGACAGCTGAGTAGCACCAGCTGGTGAAATTCTGGTTTACACTAGCATCCATGGAGGTCGTACCATCATTTAAATAGTGACAGGATGTCATCCTGTGTTTTCAAATTCTTGATGCATGTATTAATAATCCAGTCTTTGTGATGATGCCCATGACTGAAATACTAAGAAAAGAGTTTAGGTTTCAGTTAGGAAACCAGAGGAATGTTGCTAGTGCTAAGCAGGATATCCTTCCTGTGCTGACTTGACAGAGAGAAGCTTTATTTCACATGTGAAACATACAGGACAAACCAATGCAGCTGAATTATGAAGACCCAATGATGTCTGCCAGCTTGAGCAGGCGCAGTCCTCAGCCTTTGTCACATCAATCCTATTTATTAGCAGTGGCAGAGGGGGTGTGCAAGGCTCTTTTCAAGCTGTAGCTCAGCAACTAATGCTTCTGGGCTTAGCTCAGTATTTGTGAGCCGTACCTGAGGCACAGATGCTCCATGCTGACGGGAGTCAGGCACGGAGGGATAACGCGGCCCATCCACCCCATCTCCAGGAACAATCGCATCTGGGGAGCAGAGCTGGGAAGCGATCCCAGCAGGGCACCACCTTCTTCCTACCTCCGGAGCGCCTGTGGTTCTTGCCTGGGAAGTGCAGGGAAGTCCATGCTGCGTCTCCAGGTATGGTTAACCACATCCAAAACCATATCCGCTCTGTCACAGCTCACTGAGCACCCTAAGCCAGCACAGCCAGTCACCAAGTTCTTGTTACTGTCAGGGAGCAGGAGCCGGCAGCCACTGGGCTGGAAAGGTGGCAAAACCCAAGTGGTTTGTATCCAAGTGAACCCGCGAACACCCTGACCTGGGTACCTCTCCAGGGAAAACTCTGCCACACTGGGAAGTCCGCAGCAAGGTCCCAGGAAGTGACCTGCGTCAGCTACGGGAGGCTGCAAGCAGCAAAGGAAGCAGAGGCTCATGCAGGAGCCGGATGGGGTGAGCCTGGCTTCCCAGCAAAGCAGCGAGAGGGCACAGAGAGAAGCCAGGCTGGCAGAGGTGCTCCTGCCGGCCCAGAGCGATGAAGCCATGAAAGTGCACGGCAAGAGACCAAGCGAAATTCACCTCTCTCAGTGCACTCAGCACATGCACCGGGGGTGCTGCTCCCACAGAGACCGGGAGTCAGGAGAGGCTCTTCCAAGCCTTTTTCTGCCTGGAGGGTTTGCGGCACTGGGCTCAGTCCTGCAGCTCGAGGTACAAGCCCGGGGCGATGGGTTTGCGGCAGGGTTTCCTGAATCTCTCTCTGCCTCCCGGGGGAATTCTGGAGGCCACCAGGGCCGGGTAGGCTGGCAGCCGGGGAGCCTCTGCCTTCGCCTGTGCCCCCGGGACAGGCACCGAGGCCCCGGGAGCCGCGCACGCCGCACTGTTTGTGCTCGCGCTGTTTACACACACGAATCTAAAGCATCTCCCCCGGTTTCTCCGCAAATTGCTGCATTCAGATGAAGTGGCAGCTGCTGTAATTAAGACACAGTTAATTACATATCCCCTTAATTGCAATGATAGGATTTTGTCAATTTGGTAAATAAGAATTGTTAGGTTTCTTCCGGCAAGTGCAGCCGCAGCAGAGCTCAGATGGGGCTCCCTTTGTCTCCCGGCACGGGGCGAGCGGGCCGACCCCGGGCAGGGACTCAGGCTGCGCTCAGGGGCCAGCGGTGCCCGTGCTCGGCTGCACGGCTCTGTCGGGTTCCAGCCGCCGCTCCGGAGCAGCCCTTGCCGAGGGCAGCAGCTGAAGGGAAATCTGTTGAGCCTGAGATCCAGTGCAAGCGCGGTGTTGGGAAACTGCAGGGGCAGGGCGGATGAGTTGGCAGGAGAAGCAGATTTTCTCAATTCTTTATTTAAGAACGAAAAAGGTAATGGAAATTAGTTAGATCCTGAAATCTCCTACTCACCTGCTGACCATGGCCGTCTGTATGAGCACTGTCACAACCTTTTAAATTCCAGCTCTGCCCCCAAGAATGAGTACAGAAAAACCCTTTGCCTATTTATTTATTTACTGTGTCATTTTTCTCCCTTACTGACTGGGCCAAATTTGCAAATTGTTCTTCTAGCTTGCCAAGTCCGGGGCCAGCTCGAGCACATGCCCTCTGTCCCTGGCAGTTTCTGGCTCTCATATCCTATGCAGGCCCACAGCTGGCAGGCTGCTCTTCCAGGTACAAGACTCCATCCGCAGTAAGATTACCACATTGATACCATTTTGTCTGAAAGGAGAAAACAGGAAGACAGAAGGGCTGCTAAATGCAAGGGCTGAATCTGACCATCATCACCTGTTTCTGGATGAGAGCTGAACTGGACTCCTGCAGGAATGGCCAGAACCTGGACTGAGCAAAGCAGTTAACATGAGGAGACCCCTTTCCATCCTGCTCTGGAAACTGCTTGGTACCAATGAGATATATGTCACTTTTGGAATTTCTTTTTAGTGATTCAGTACAGAGAGCTGTCCATCCATATTAATTCATGAAGTGTGGTTGACTGAACAAGTATGTCCAGGGTGCTTGCACACAAGAAGAAAAGTGGCACCAAAAATCATCTAACTACAGCCAATTATCTAAGATCACTCCAGACTTATGATTACTTAGAAACTAATGAAAATATTGTTTATTTGCCTTGCAATTCTTCATCTAACAGACAAACTCAACCTTTCTCCTCATGGGAAGCAAGCACCATCTCTAGGTGAGCAAGGCAAACTGGTTTGGCACAAGGTTCAGCAACTACAAAGCAAAAAATCAATTTTCTTGACAGCATTGGCAAGCTGTTGGTATCAGCTCAAATGGTGACATATTCAAACTTGCAGGATGTTATCATAAGCCAGCAAAGGAATGCAGTTAGATTAAACTGCTTTGGAATAGGTGCAGTGTTGGTCAGGTAACAAACCAAAAAAATCACACCAAGAAAATGGTTCATCTTCAAACAAGCAATTCAGTGATTGGGTCCTGTTTTCATACAATTCAAATTTTTCATCAGTGAAGTCAGCAATGGTAAAAAGAGTGTCCTTAGTAAATGTGCAGGTGATGCAAAGCTGAAAGAAACTAAAAATTACATTAGAAATCAGAGTAAGAGTTCAAAATTATTTTAAAAAATTTGAGAAATAGTCTGAGAAAAATAGGCTGCAATGCACTAGGGCTGTGGGCAAGTTTCTACGTGTATGCAAAAAAAATTATCAATAAAGCAAATGCAAAATGAACTGGAAAATGAATCAGCAAAGCCATGACATTGAAAAGCTGGAAAACGTCATACCACAATCCGCATTTAGATTTCCTGATACAAGATACTTGATGTCATCCATCCCTTGCACTCACATGCAAACATCAATGAACAAACTGTGACTATTTTCAGGTCCCAACTCCCCAGGGACAGAAAAAAAAACCCTGGACATGTCTAAAAATTATCTCCAGGCAGAACCTCAGAGAACTGATTAGCCTGAGGAAAAAACTGGGACACAGCAAATACCCAAAACAGTGCAGCAGGGAGAAAAAGGGAATAACCTGTCCTCCCTATCCAAAGCAAACAGACCACAGAACAGCCAAGCCTAAACTTGCCGAGAAGGAATCTAAATGGCCAGTAGGAGAAACTCTCCAAGGGTATAATGCTGGAGCAGATTAGCACAGAGGGCTATGAGATCTCAGGGTAGGAGTTTAGGTCTCTGTCACTGAAGGCAGAAATCCTCCTCCTATCCCAGAACCTCACCGTCTCTCCTGGCTCCAGCACTCTGTCTCAGAAGAAAGCAAAGCCCTTCCTTCTTCCCTGCCCCCCCTGGTTTTTCCTGAAGTCTCCCTATTCCAGCGCTGAGATGTAGGTTGTAGCTCATATGACAGAAGGGTGCATAAAAAAATCCAGACTCAAATTACACCTATGCTTCCAATTCCAGAAATTAAAGAAAGCTTTACCTTCTGTCTACAGCAAAGTAAGATGCACTGGAAAGTATGTCCAATAAGACATCAGAAAAATATTTACCCTTTAGGACCTAACCCTGGGCTCCCTCCCATGTCACATCTTTTTTATTTTCTCACCCTTTGACTTTCTTCTTTAAACTTCACCAGTTAGATGATGCTTCTACACTCAGATCTAGGAGAAACTTGAGAATGCAACCTGAAGACTAGCAGGTACTACAGTCTAATTTACCAAAGCACAGCAGCACTAAGGATGGTGGCTCATGTGTGCAGGGCACAAGTTTCCAAGTGATTTGTTGACAGATCTTCTCTGTCCAGCTCTTACTCTTCCAACTCACCACTCCATTTTGTTGTGTTTATAGTCAGCTGCAACATTGCTGGTAGTCTGGCTCAAACAGCACTCCAAAATGCACTCACACAACTGAACTGACACCTGTGGCACTGCTCCCCTTGCCCCTTGAAAACCAGTAAGGAAAGTAGGAGCTATCACAAAGCCAGGCCTGGTGAGGCAGAGGGTCTTGCTTAGTAAGGCAAAGGGAGCCTAAGCTGACAGCACCCGTGACTGTACTTTCAAGATCTGCCTTTCCTGATCTTCATTCCATAATTTATCTAAGTCTGTAACCTCACTGCATGGACCAGGAAAGGTAAACTAATAATGCAGCCTCAGTCTTTGCCCAGTCTGTAAGTATATACACCACTTAGTTAAAAAAATGTTACTGGTATGGCCTTCCTTGGTTCTCAAAAGCAGTAAAGACTTCATCCTGGAAAAAAAATTCCTTTTCAGCATGTTAAGTTTGAGAAAGTTCAAAACCAAGATTAGGCTAATTTTTAGGGGATTATTATTATTTAGCACAACAATTGGATTACAGATGGTCCTGCAATTTTAATTGTATGGCCATGGCATTTGGAGGTACTGCTTCCCCGTGACTGCACACGCTTCCTTCAGCTCCCTACCTTAAGTATTTAATCTCTGCCTTAGCTCCTCTCCTCCCAATGGGATGTCTGTTAAGACTGGAGGCACCCTTGCTCACAGCACCATGAGGTTTTTTAATACAGCAGGTTTGAAAAGCTTCTGAGACTTGTAACTAAAGTTTTATGTGCAAAGTTACAAGAGAAAGATGTAACCCAAGTATTCTAATGGCAAATTTACAAACTACTTCTGGATGTGTATCCAGGGTGAAAGATAAATTCCGAAATGAGGGCCCTTGAATTGTACACCAGGAGACAGACAAGCAATCCAAAGTTTGGAAGAAACCTTGTCGATTCTGTAGTAGACACAGTCACTACTGGCATTCTCTCAGGTAGCTGGGCTGGCAACCTGAATACACGATTCCTTCTGGAGGAAGGAAGATGCAATCTCCCCCAATTCCCAAAGATGAGGGACGAGGAATGCTTCCTGCTGAAGCCACGCCAGGGTAAAACTGGAGAAGAATCACCCCCAGGGACGATTTTGGGGAGAGGAGAGGAATCTCTGTTGGTGCTGCTGACTATGATGAGGACAACAGTTGTGCAGAACTGGCTGACAGGGATATGGAAATGTTGGTAAATATAACAGTGATTCTCAACAGCTCATATTGTGTGTGAGTGTTGGAGTTGTCACTTTTGTATGTTGTATAGCTACATTTTCCAAGATTGACTGAAATTATCTAAAGCATGAAAATACATTCTTTTGTAGACTGCACTGGATAAGGAGTTTTTACATCGTGCTCTGCAACTAAGTGGAAGATGCAGTGGTCTTCGTTTCAGAAAAAAAAATGGAACTGTGGATGTGTTCAAGGAGTTTCTAAGATGGTTGTGTCATGATACTATTCAAAACAATACTCCTACTTAAGATCTCTGGTGAGAACCAATTTTAACATCAAACTCCTGGAGCTGCAGTATTAATTCACACTCCAGTGAAGCAGTTGCCATGGAATAGCCAAAACATAATTCACTGACTTTGATGGTCAACAAAGCACAGAAAACATCTACTTTGTTTTCCAAATACTGGTGAGTCAGTGTTTTACACACAGCAGCCAAATTTCATTCCTCGGGAGGTAGAATAAATTATTACTTAATTGTGACAAACAAGCAGACCATATCAGACCATGGATATAATGAATCAGTCTTTGAAGAAATTCAGTCTTGAGTCACAGAACAGCACATTTTTGTCCTCCTGAAATAAAATACTCTTTAAGTAAGTCAACTAGTTCCTGCATTAGTTTCTACTCTAAGACCTGCCACTAATATTGTGCAGCTCATTCTCAAAACTCTCTAGGCTCTGCAAAATTTAACCTTTTGTAGAACCTTTACTATTACATGCAGACACTGTTTCTTTTATTCCTAGGGTTTTCCTAATAGGCATGCTATCCCACAGTGAATTTTGCTATCAAAATGAAGATTAATACATTCAAGCCACATAAGCAAATTATTTTAGATTCAGCAGCAGCTCCTTAACAAAAGCACAAACAAAACAAAATACCCAAACATTTTACACCAATGTTTGTAGGAATTTGGCATATGATACTCTGTAAAAGAAGCTAAGGGGACTTTAACAGATTGTGCACCAATCTTGCTACCAGCCTCCTAAAGCACAGAGCACACAGGTATGAGCTATCAGCTATCACAGGTCAGGCTATCAGTTGCATTAAAAAATCCACTGAAGATTCTTAGCATTTCAGACCAGTACATTTTTTGGGCAAAAAAGAAAATAAAGTCTGCCCAGCTTTTGTTTCTTATATTTAAAAAAATGCGTTCATCTGCACAAACTCACATTTTTTCAACAGAAGCAAGATTTTGCCTTGTGATCAACGTCATCCCCTTGTTAATTTGTAAGCTCTGTACTGGAACAAAAATATTTTCTGTGACTGTTACACAAAAAAAAAATCTTTCCACAGCTTGGGTGGGATTCTTGCTCTCTAGTCTGCTGCCTGTACCTTCACTTCTTCACTATCCTCTATTTGCTAGTCTCATCAGCTCAGCTGTTCATCCTGGAAAGGATACCTGGTTTCTGTCATGGGCAGCTAGGATGGCTCCCCAAATCATATGCATCCCGAGGAGCTCCAGCGCAAGTTTGTCCATCAAACTAAACCCATGAGACCCATGGAATAAGCCTTTCCCCTTTTATGCCTATTGTGGCCACCACTGCAACAACTTCGAGTGATTTTTTTTTAATTACTTTGATTCCACAAAAGGAATAGGTAGAGGAAACCAAAATTACATTCAAAATATTTTGGCTGTACCAGGAGTGCTGCATAGCCTGAATTTATCAAATATTTGAGAACCTTGAAGGGAAATTGCTGTAAAGAAATCTGGATTTTTTTTCCACCCCTATGAAAATTTGTTGTATTGCACATTGAAGTGTTTGATGAAAAAAAAGAAGTAAAATGTTGTAGGCTATTTATATTGGGTAGTCAAGGCTCTGAAAATTCTACTGATACTGAACTAATGCAGTTAGTTGCTTGACTGCAAGAGGCACAACCCTTATCAGACTAAGTACAAGTCAGATGGAGCCAATTGAACAATACTGAATTATTAAGGTCTTACTATATATTCTCAGGCTGTTAGTATCTATTAGATTACAGCTGCATTATACTGAGTGCTCATTTCAGCAGGAGATTAGAAAGTGCACTTATAATGCTGGCTACCCTTTGGGTGGATCATGGTATTTACATACCATATGTCAGCATGAGATTACAGAATGATTCATGCTTTTTGCCCAGACCTTTCAGTAAACTGCAACTGGTAAACTACAAAGCTGAAATGCCATTCCATCCTGACAATCTGACAATTCAGCTCTCAGGAAAAGACCACCAGTGACTGGTACAATCACGCTTCATTCAAAGCAACAATTAACTTGCCCTTTCTCAACACAACTAAGTGATCCATGCTGGTTTTCCTGTCAAGAGGGACACAGAAGACCAACTAGGGAGGTGTGCTTCACTGTTAACAAGCTAGTCCTAAGTTGAATGCAGGGAAAGAAAGTGAATAGTCATTTTATGTTTTAGAAAAAATTGCTGCCCCCAAAGCCATGCCAGCTACCAACACTGAGGTACGCCAGTTCCTCATGTAATAACCAGACCACCTTTTGTAATCACCAGACAGTAACTGTCAACCAGGGAACAAGACAAATAAAATCATCTGTACTTGGGCAATTGTTTTCTAAAACTAGTTACTCAAATACACTATTGGTAATTTCAGCAGTGTGCATCAAAAGAGCTAAAGAGTAAGCACCTGGATGCATGCACAAATAGATTAATCAGTGAAAAAATCTAATGGAGTATGAGAAGATACATTGCTTTGATGCACTTGACTAGTGGCTTCAAAGTGGCAGTGATGGACACTGGGATTTAATACAGTGTTGTCTGTCTAAAGCTGAATGGAAGGTATTTGAATGTTTATCAAGGTATTTTAAAGACAACATGTCAAATGAATTGCAAATTTTGTTGCAATCAACAAAAAATGCTTAAAATTTTAAGTAAATATTGCATCAGTTGTGTGTACAGAGCCATGCACAGCAGTCCATACCTTACCTTCAGTGCTGTCAAACACTGAAAGTGTGTTTGATTACTATACCACCAGGTTTGCCAAGTTTCAGTTTCAGAGACTATGAACAGTATGGGCCAGAGAAAAATCTCACCAGATTGCATTTTCTCCTCCCAGCTATTTGGACCTTTATTTTTTCTAAACTACTCAAACCTTTGATTATGGTTCAGTAAAAGAGCTGGCTGTGATAGCAAATGGAAATTATCATCTTTTATTAAAAAGTAGATTTCCAGGATGATGGTAGACAAAAGCACCATGACATCAACATCATGTCTGCCCCTTCATCTGAATGTTTTGTTCATCAGCTGCATGTAAAAATATGTGGAACGTGAATAGAAAGGCTAAGCAGCAGAAGTATCCCTCACTTTCCCTTACTTAGTTAGTAAAGGAGGCCCACTAATCTGTAAGGAACATAAGGGCTAGTAAATGCTGTGGTATTGCACAAGCCTAGGAAGTTAGAGCCTCGTAAATATTTCTGCTGCAGCAAGAACAGAGTGAGATCAAAATACCTTGTCTGTCATCAGCCTTGTCTGGTCTAACAGGTATCTGTGCCTGCTGTAAACATCTCATTATTGAGAGGGGACATTTGGAGGAGAATCAATTTCAACTACTATCCTATGCTATCATTCTCTCCCCTTACATGGCAGTGACTGAAGAGCCTTCAGAGAGAGAAAGCACAGAAGAAGGGCCCGAGAAATAGATGCTCATCAAAGTACTGTTTTCTTTTTACCACAGCTTACTACTAGCCTGTGACAGACAACAAAAATCCTTTTGCCAATGAGTGGGGCACTTCCTTTGAGAATTAGTTAAATTCCTTTCTTGACTAGTGAAGTAGAGGGGAGGCAGAACACAGAATTTTACCTAGAGCTGAAAAACTACTTATGTCTTCAAACCTTTGCCCCGTCTGGACACAGAACCGAAGGTAAAGTATTAGGCTGTTGTGTTCTTCTTCCTTCTTAGTTCCACAGTTGAACATGAAGCTTGAAAAAATCCCTGTAACTTACAGTATTTTTTCCCACCACACTCAGGTTGGTGACAGCATCCCATCTATTTCCTCATCTGTACAAGTGAAAGAAGAGGGAGAAGAGGTAGCACTGGAGAAGGGGGAAATTTGGTAGGGTATAACCGTTCTTTGACACAAGGGAAGTGTGCACCAGTCCAAGAATTCACTCCAGGAAAACTTAGGCAAAACCAGCATTCAGGGACAACATAAAACACTTGACAGATGCCAAATTTAACCACCTGAAATTAAACAATTCTTGGTTCCAGGTCATAGGAGTAAATACAAACCAACAGATCCTAGAATACATAGATCCTGGACAAGTACTGGTAGGAGAATGTTTTCAACTTTCCAGCCTGCCCTTGAATGGAAGAATCAAAGAAAAATCTCAGCTGAATTTAAAAGACAGCAAAAGAATATAAATCACTCTGGCATGCAAGGCAATTCTGTTTTGTTTCTTTCAAAATATTGCACAAACACTTTGTATCATTTTAGGTTACTGCTGTATTGCTCAGCAATACTGCTGCACCTGGGAATATGAATTCCTGCACTGAAAAACAATGGTAGTTTGTACAGTGAGGTTACAACAGTGGAAAAACAGAAACCTTTAACTTGAAGGTCTCAGCTTGGCAGAAGTGAAATGCAGCTCTACAGATGTGTTTTATTTATTCAATGACTGTAGAAGGAAACATGTCCCCATTTATTTATTTATGTGGGCCCAGTTAGGCCCACAGTCTTTAGCTGGTAGTTTCATGAACAGCACAAATCACCTTGGGGCCTCCTACAGCTACAGGGGAACAAGAATACTTAGTAATCATTACCTATTGCTCACATATCAACATCAATTCCTTCTACTGCCTAGGAAAAAGTAACTTTTTTCCTTCTAAATAAACACTGGAATTTATGTTTCACACAGTTCTAGCCTTCCTCTTCATCTGGGAACTAGGAAAATATTTTCAATTCAAGATGTCCTTTAGCTAGGGAAGGATGGTATGATTCTCTCCTGGACTGCCAGGCTAACAGTAAAACTAGATCTTCATCTTCTCCAGAAAAAAAAATAAACAAATGTATGATGTTGCTTTCTTTTTAATGATGAGAATGACCTTTACATGCAATGCTGATACAAAGGTTTCTCAGTGTATTTGCCAATTTTCCAGCATTCTGTGGTATCCACCTCTTTCCTCATATTACACAACTACAGTCCTCAGTAACTGCTCTGTCATATTCAAGCTATTCAATAGAAAATGCTCCTTAAAAATCAGTACTTTTATCCTTCAACCCTCCTGTCTCTCCTCTTAGGATAAGCAATTTTATTTTAGGTCCATTTAGAATATAAAAATTGTGCTCACCACCTCAGCAGCAGCATAGTCCAACAAATTACTCAATTTCAGGCAACATGTGGTTACTCAGGACAAACAAGAAGGCCTTGTATCTTTTATTTTGCATTAGAAGTTTCTTATATTCATTCATATATTCTTATATGCAGCCAAAATCTACTAAACTAAACCTAAAACTGTTGCCTCACCCTGATACAAACTTGGGTTTAGGAAACAAAGTTAGTTTTATTTGAAGTGAAAAGGAAGCACACCAATAGCACAGTACAGTGTGTAAAAACAGTATCATTCTCAGTAATCTGGAAAGGGAAAATGTAATTACTGGGCTGTTGCAAAAATAAATCAGATTATTTGGAATAGATAATAATGGTTATAAATTTAAATAATTCTGGAACATTTCCACATTTCCCAACATTAATCAAAAATATGTCAGATGTCTTGAGGTGAACACTTGTTATTTACCCCACACCCAAAGCAAATACATGGAATACATTAAATGTTACTTCTAAAGCATCTTCAACTTATAAATACAGAAGCATCTGCACTTTGGCAATCCTCCACTAAAGGATCTTGAACTGACTCTGAAGAGAGGAATTTAGAAGGGCATCAAAATGTTAGACTTCTCACAAAATATAAATATAACCCCATTTAATTAGGGGAACAGTTTAAGAAGATACGCTTGGAAGCAGATCAGAAGCACAGAGTTTTTAAAATGCCAGGAAAAGAAAGAGTAACATTATAAAACATTTAACTCAAAATCAGAACGGTTCTTTAATAATTGCAAATGAACTTTTTACAATATCAGGTTTCAAACTTTCTGGGCATACCTCCTGGTAAACACTTGAGTATCCTCTATAAATTACAAAGAGTAAGTTTCCTGTGTTTTACAGCTAAAAAAACCTGGACATTCATAACAACTTGGCATCACATCTTCTTTTAAAAAAGAGATCACACAATAATTTAGACAGCATTTATAGCATTATAAAATCAGACTTCCCCTCTTTAATCCCTCACAAGAGCAGTCATTAAGAATACAACAACTTTAGGAATACAAATAATGAGGATGTAAAACTATCTGTGCAAAACTGCATTATTTTTACTGTCTAAAATTTCAGGGAAGTAACACCGCCAAAAGCAGAGAGAGGATAACAAAGACAAACAGTCATGAAAGCAATGCTACCTTAGATTTTCAAACAGGAATTACATTATGAAGTAAATATTAGGTAAAGAAAAAAATTCTGATGGCACCTTGAACAACAATGACAAGTGTCCTGGTAATTTGCAGTTGAACAGGAATTGGTACAAGTTCATGTTACAAGTCTCTTTCTGGAGTAGCAATTGATCTGGGGTATCAACTCTAGCATTTCTTCCCATGCAAAAATCTATCTTTCCAACATCTTTGCTTCACGGGCTACTAATGCATTTAAGAATGAGCAGTCTTTTGAGGAGTGTGCTTTCTTCCATGCATCTGAAATCTTTAAAACAGCTGGATCATTGATTCCCTGGATTTCCCTACTCCAATCCATTTAACTGCAGGAGAGAAAAGCAAACTTCTATTGTAAGTAATACAAAGCAAGAGTGAATTGTATCTTAAGATAAGATACAAACTCATCTTCTTAAGCACCACATTATGAAGAAAAATACTATACTATACTATTCACACATTAAGAAATGGTAACTTTGTCTGTTGTTCTCAAAGAATACACTGATAACTTCAAAAACCAGGTATTCCTGAAACTGCATAATACATTATTCACTTTTACAAATTATAAGATAGAAACTATCAGAAAAGTGAAAGTGTGCATCATCGCCTAACTCCCAGCTTTGGATGGAACCACAGGATCACCTTTATTAGGGAGCACAGAGAAATGTATCTGTTCAGGACCTCTTACTCTCACATACAATTCTTCATACTAACTAATAACTCACAGTCCCACGGACTTTACAACAGTGGCAAAACTAAACCCCGACTACAACCAGCCTAAAAGACACTAGAGCAAGTTATGGAAAAAAAAAACATAAATGACTAAGAACTATAGTATAAGCCTAAGAAGGAATGTATATTAAAACTTCTGAAAATATTGAGTTCAACAACTAAATAAAAAGTAGTAATACTATAATCACCAGTGGCACTGGCTACATCACAATAAGCACAGTTAGAAACTAGTTTTCAGTATTTTGCGTGTTTGGTATTAAAACAAAATACCAAACAGGTTTCACAAAATAGGAATAACCCAGAGAACAAGAAGAAAATTTGTTCTACTTACCAGGAACGCCCAATTCCATTTCTATAAAACGAACATAATTTTGTGCATTTACAGGCAGCTCATCAAATGTCCTGGCATTTGATATGTCCGTAACCCATCCTGGGAGTGTCTCATACTGAACCTCTACTTTGTTTAAGACTTCGTGGTTGGCTGAGAAGCAAACAGAAACAAAAATTGTATGTCCATGGATACTGTATATTCTTTACTATGAAACTTTACTATTCTTTCCTCACACATAGATGTTTGCTCATAGGGTAATACAAGCACTGCAGCTGCTAAAGTGTTGGGGTTTTTGTTAATACAAGCATAGGGGGGAAAAAATCCAGCAACTATCAGAACTCGGACTTTGGGAATCCCAGTGCTTAGTCACATGCATATATTTTGCTGAAATCAAAATCTTTTCAGTTCAGAAAACAACTTTTCAGGGAAATAATTCCCAAAAATGTTGTTCTTTTTTTTTCTTTTCTGAACAAATACTAAGAACCTTTTCATGAGGAAATTGAGAAAGCAAAATTAAGAACCAGCTTGTGAGTATCAAGCAGCTAAAACATATTTTAAAATTGCACTGGAGTGTACCTTTTACTAAACTAAGTCATAAGATGTAGTTGAGACTTAACAGACTTCGGATGCCCAACATCAGACCCTTTGCCCCAAAACTCTGCAAAGAATTTATCAAGCAGTGTGGAGTCCCACAGGACGTATGAACAGTAACTGTTCCTACTGCTTCCCAGAACAGAAGCAGGATTTTGTCCTTCATTTAGTAACTTGCTACAATGTTGTCCTTTAACTATGAATCCTATGTTGATTTCCAATACTGAAAAACATGCTAGGCATACTGTTCTGGAACTGAATCACTCCAGTAAATATCTGAACACTAAGTCTTGCAATGACATAGGGCAACGAAACAAAGTCTGAAAATTATCAAAATACATTGATAAAAAAATGTAAGAGGCATTCCTTCTTGCCTTCATGAAGAAGAGGGCACAGTAATTAATGCTATGTAGGCTGTGTGTCTCAGTTCAAGTCACTCCTGCCAGGACAGTTACTAAGCCTGGGAAAGAGTTTGAGGTGCAAGAGGCACAGCAGAGGTGCAAATATAAAACCACATGCTAATCCTCTATAGCATGTGTGTAGCCAACTCAAGCTCACACACTGAACAATTTGTCCTGATGCAGGCAACAGTTCAACTGCAGCAGTGCTGTATAGATAGCACTTAATGAATATTTTGAGAAAGGAAGAAAGAAGACTGCTCTGCTGTCCTCAAAATCTGTAACAGCAAAGAAATGTGCTGGTTTTGACCAAGGTGTTCCCAGGTTAAGGGAATCCTGAACCAATACTCATGGCAATGACAACAGACAGGCACATTAAAGATGTTTGGTTGCAGAAGCCAAGGATAAGCACTTTATAGTCAGCAGTAACAACTGCTGTCTGCTGTCCAGGTGATCTGTACAACAGAACAGACACACCCAAAGTGCAAAGCCACAAACTGTCTCCCAGCAGTGCAGATGGTTGCTAGCCTCCCTCTTTCTGACGAGGGAAAGTGAATGAACATCTCATCTTGGATATCCACAAGCCTTTTTCTCTCTTATGAGGTTACAGGGAGACAGCTGAAAGCATTTGGTATTGAATGGTCTAATATTGACTACAGTCTTCCATTAGCCTGTTTTAGTTCAATTCCCTATTTCCCCCTAAGAGAGAAGAAAAAGAAGGAATGCATGATGTTTCAAAGGACTCTTTTAACTTTGTTCCAGCAGGTATGATATAAGATGATGTGTGGTAAAGACAAGCCTGAAATTGAACTCAGTGTAGTACCAGATCTAGACACCATCTAGACACCATTCTCTCAGCTTCTCACTGAGGGGATTTATCTTTAAGGGTTTCTAGAATATTCATCAACAGGTTGACTATATAACAGACAGAGAAAATAGAATTATATCATAATTTGAAGAGTGATGTGATGCTACTTCCAACTCAGAAAAAAATTCTCAGATTTGGGACCTTGGAACCCTTGTAAGAGAAAGATACTCCAGCAATTTCCAGAAACTGAACACGGAAATAGTCATGTAGGTCAGACCAAAGATTATATCCAGAACAGTGCCCTAGCTCTTTAATCTACAGCAAATGCCCAGGGAAAAAGTGCAAGAAAAAAACCCCAAGCATGAAAGTAAAGCTTGTCCAAAGCAATCTCCCAATTTCCTAAGCATCTGTGTTTTTCAAAGTCTCCTGAGCTAGAGGTTATGTCTCTGTGCTGAAATCAACTAATGTCTGAACTGAGGAGGCATTAGAAAACTAGACCATAGCTTTCACATTATTTTTAAACTGATTGGATCAAAGCTAGCAGGAAGTTCTATCTACCACAAATCCCTGTCACCGGCCAGCAAAAGACTACCGCCTCAGTAACACCAACTGAAGCCAGCCATAAATTTACAAGACATTTTAGGTTCTTGCTTAAGAGGCAATTATGAAATGCACACAAAAAGCTAAGCTAAAAAACCCTGAGTGAGACTAGTATGATTCTCTGATCCAGGTGGAAGAAGGAACAATATAAGAAACATGGCATGCTTTTCCTGAGATGGTGGGTACTGTGTGTGCTTCAAATTTAGACACAGTCCTTTCAGAAGAAGGGTAAATCATGAACATCTCCATGAGAGTGGGAGGGGAGGTAGGGGAGAGAGAAAGAAAAAGTCTGCCAGTG
>VWYI01004448.1:32423-87539 GCA_013399455.1 Anthoscopus minutus | reverse complement strand
GTGGATCTTAGGCAACACACCGCAACACTGCACTGGCAGTGATGCATCAAGCATAAGAACTCATGAAAGTAACATTCCTTCAGCACGATTTTGGAAAAGAGTCTTTATTGCATTGTGTTTTGTCTCATTTCCTGAATAGATTTCAAAGAAAAAGGAAGAATAGAAAAAAGCTAACCTCCAGACAAGGATTTGAAATGAACAGAATGGTTTTCTGTTTTGTTGGGAGGAAAAAAAGTAGTGCTTCTTTATTCTATTTGAAGTTGAGCTACAAATTTTTTTGCAACTACTAATAGTTTGTAAAAAATTTACCACACAGGGGCAAGACTTACAAATACTATTTATTTATCTATTTATTTATTTATATTATTTGCACTGCAGAAACCACGTTTGGTACTGCAGTAGTACAAAATCCTTTTTCTTTATTTCATATTCTTCATGCATGTAATAGTTCTCAGATTATTTATATGTGCACAGCAAATAGACGCAGAAAGCACCAGTTCTGGTGAATGTAATGGGGATTGTCTCCCAAAAGATCTGATACTGAAATTATCAACTTTGGAAAGATAAGAGTTCGGTCTAGGAGGAATGAATTTGAAGTAGCACTGCCAATTATTTAGTCATCTTTAGTACACAATTTAATGCATTAGAAACACGATTAGCTTAAGTAATAGGAAGTTCAAGATGCCAGTAGTAGTAACTCAGGGCAAGGCTTTCTTCATAGTTACTCTGGAATAGAAAAAATTGAGATGTGGTATTTTTGAAATCAGGGAGACCTAATTAATTGAATTGTAGACCCTGGAATGAAAGGAGTGATCATATGATTAATATGTTTTGCAGGAAGAAAAACAGTAACAAAAACATTTTTTGCATGACTCAGTTCAGTTTGAAATTTATTGATGAGTGAGATTAAAAGAGTTACTTATTCTTTCTTTTTAGTTTCTGCAGCTTCTTCCCCCCCTCCCTCCCCCCGACCCCACCCCAGGTTGGGTAATGCTAGCAGAGAAACCCACTATCTAGTGCTCCTTTTTACCTCACTATACATAGTGCAATGCTGTTATAATTTAATGTGGGTTTTGGGTGGCAGGATGTTCATAAAATTTATGTTTGAGCTATAAACATGGAGAAATAATGTACAAGCAGTGACGGTGGAGAAGGACTGAATTTTCCAATCATGAGCACAGGAGTGATAATTAAAAGCCGGAACAAGGAAGGAACTGAAGAGCAGGAGGTCACGAATAAATCCGTGTGACACTGTTGTAGGCAGCAATGCAGTGACAGCCTCACACAGCCTCTGTGCCCATCTGCAGGGCAAGGACAAGGACAGAAGAGTATGAGGAACCATAAAATTGTCCTTCACTTGAAGGGATGTGAAGGAGGTTTCTAATTTTTTTAATTATGTTAGACATTCCAAAATGAGATTTGTTACCCTGTCATTCTTGTGCAGATTTGGTTGGTCTGTCCCCTAGTGCCATCTTGTTTCTTTGAAGAGGTGTGTGGGTGTGTATGTGCCCATGTGTGCATCTAAATATTCCCTGTATCAGAAATACTGTGTCTTTGTAAAGGACTGTATCCCCCAAAAGCTGAAAATTACGGTTTAGAAGATAAATTAGGCAGTAATTTCATTTCGGACCTGTTTCAAAATAAATTGGCACAGAATAGTCGTGAGCTTAGCAAACATTATTTTTATTCTTCAAGATGTATTACAACACAGAAATAAAAATAAACCTCAGTCTCTAAAAGGGAGCATTTCACAGGCTGGTACTTGTCAGCCTTGTTCTACTTGAAGACGGCAGCGTAAACAGTTGCGTAAACATCATTTTGCAAAGCACACTGTACTTCTGCATCCTGTTTATCCCCATTTGAGGGCTGAAGCCTAAAGTCTGTATACAATTGGTGAGATCCCATTAACTTAATGTTTTTATTAAATAATGCTTTCTGAAAATGATGGATTCCATGGCCTGTCATTGGATTGAGTTAACTGTTGACACATCTAAGTAAAGGAAGGTTTGGTACTACAGTTTAGAAAAGTACTGAAGTATTAGTTTGAGTGACTTGATGAATCCTTTCCTAGTCCAATTCTTAAACAAGGCAAGGTTGAAGATGTGTTTAACATGGAACATTTCATGCATTTATTTGAATTTTTGCATGTTCCATTCAAGTACAAATTGAAATTTTTTCCCAGTATTTCAAAGATATTTTGTCAGTTCTTATCGTTTGTAGGCCTGGGGAAGGAAATCAGTTGTTAGAAGTATCTCCAAATTATGTCAAGGAAAACATAGAAGGGATTTACAAAACTAAGGGTTAGATGAAAGGGAATTTGTGAATACGTACAGACAAACATCATTACACATGGTTAAACAGTAGTAAAGATAAAGTAAATTACTTATTCTGGATCAATGACAGATTAAGAGAATTCTTCATTTCTAATAAATTCTTATCTTTAGCCTATGGATCTTATGACATTCTCTAATTCTTGTCCTATAATCAGAATAGTCATTCATAAGGGAGTAATGAAAGCTTAATCAAAGTTATAAACATTTCATTTAATCTGATTGAGAAATCAGGATTCTTTAGAAACAGTAGATCTGTAATAAATTACTAATGAGGTTGGCAGTGAATTAGATTACTACTTTGAGAACAAAATCCATACTGAGAGCTTTACAAAAAGAGCATGAAAATTAAATATTTAGCTATGTTACAATAATTAGGCTAGGTTCAACATTACTTTGGTTTTTTTTATAACATACATTTAACCTTTTCATGAATGATTGTATATAGTATAACCAAATCTTTTCTGACTTTTATTTTTTTGAGTCATTAAAATGCAATTTGTATTGTGCCAAGCTTAATAATCTATTGTGGCATAAAATATAAACAATTTGAAATAAAAAATAAAAGACTTTTTTATCCTTTTTTCCAGAGCCTAACTATGCAGAAGAGGGTAATCCCAGCAGTGTTATTCAATCTTCATATGTGCAGATATATCTCTTGTCAGATGATGTATCTATTCATGAACCATAGATATTTTTTGTGTAGAATGCTGCCCTCTTTATATATTTTCTACCCTCTCTCCTTTGTGAAATTAAAATGCTGCTATAACGTAACAAAATGCCATCTCTTATTCCCCTGTGCTGTAAGAAATTTTGCCACTTTAAAGTAACAATGGCCCGAAGCAAATGGGAGAAACAGTAGCTTAACCTTTAAACGTTAGTCTGAGCTGCCTACTAAAGAAAGACTTGATTATGTGTTAGTGAGAGAATTTAATTAAACTTCCTTTTTGATGCAGTTGTTAATTTTAAGAAATCTCCCTTTTCCTCTCAACTAAATGAGGTCTCACTTGTTGGGAATATACAGTGTATAGCTGTCTTTGACCATGTCTTCAGTTCCTGGAAAAAAAAAAAGCCCCAATTTGTAATGAATAGATCTCATAATAATTCTTTAAATATTTCGTTTGTCAGTGGATGCCTGTTACAGAAAAGGAGTGCGTAGCTGAAGCACCATCATGGGATCTCATATCAGTCAAGTGCTTTTTGTATTTACAGCTGCAATGCATTTCCTTATGAAGGTGATGATGATGTTGGGTTTTATGGTAGGTTTTTGTTGGGTAGGTTTTGTTTGTACCAGGAAGGTCATGAGGCTAAAGTAGACCTGTTTTGCAAATGCAGACAGTGAGTCAGGTATACACAAGTATTCTGAAAGCTTAATCTCCTGAGCGAAAGGTATTTCCTTTAAGGGTTTATAAAGTAAAATAAAGTAGGATACTTCACTTATGGATTGATTGAGGATTTTTTTAATCAGTTCTGGCAAAATAATGGGATAATAAGGTAGGTTAAATTGTCTGGGTTTTTTTGTCAGAGTATCAGTCAAATGAAGGCTGCCTGACAGAGATGTTCTCAAGAGAGAGCATTGTTCCAGGTACTTCATCAAGGAACTCAGCAGAGTGTTAGAAGCAGCATTTCCTCTGTTTTATCTGTTGCATTTTGGATTAAGGAAATCATACATGCAGGAGAGAGAGGAGGTTGAAATTGAGCAATGGCTGAAACATTGTGTTAGATGCTAATTGCATTGGCATCAGAGCAAGAAGAGCATTGGAGGGAACATTAGAATGGTGTCATGCTGAAGTGAGAATGACTTGTGTTGCTGATGCCTCTAAACATAAGAATTAATTTAGATGATAATTCTGATTTTTGAGGTCTGATACTTTATTTTCTCTACTGTGTTTTGTTTGCTGTGTGCAAACACATTTTAAGATATTGTATCTTTGCACAAGTGGGGGAAATATCAGTGAGAGAATGTATAAAACAGTGAGAACTAGGAATTAAAGTTCTTGCTGAAGGATCCATTAGTGTGACTCAGGATTTCCTTGCACACTTTAAATTAATGACAGATTGTATTGTCCTAGTACTGAGCAAAGGAATATCAGTTGGTTACTTTTAAATTGTGTTTAACAATTGGAGCTGCTGATTTCTTTCAAAAGGACATGGGAGGGTACCTTTTAGGTGTGTTTGTAGTTATCCCATGAAAGCCAGGTGAAGGTGTTTGTCTTTCAGCATTCTAGAGTCGTCTAAGTAGTTTTCAATGTTAAGGTTAATGCTACTAATTTTTTTCTTGATGGTCTTAGGGCTTCTTAGTGAACAGTTTCCAAAGGGTCCTTTGAGAGAATGCTGAGATGGTTTGCACATTCTCCCAGAGGTAGTTAAGGACATGGATATCCAGAGGGGAAAAGGATTGGTTGAAGGGGAGTGTGGAGAAACATGGTTAAGGCAAATAGCAGCAGGAGGGTATGTGATAAGGAAAGAACAGTGAGGACTGTGATAGTTCTCTACCTTATCTACAAAATCTGCAGTCTAATACAGGGCCAGCTGCAAGGCTTCTGTATTCCCGGCTTCCAGGAGAGGGAAAATAGGGAGCTATTGTCCCTAACTCCCACCCCTCCCTGGGCCGTTATAGAGTCAAGGTGGAGGATTTGGGTTTGTTCACTTGCTGCTCAGGGCTGAAGGGGGTTGCTTGCAGGTGAGGAGTGCCGAGCGCAGGTGTGAGAGTACAGGACCGGCAGCACGGGCTGAGAGCTGTGGGGAGATGCGGGGCCGGGACGGGGAGCGGCTTTGGTGTGCAGTGTAAGGTACAGCGACCGGCTTCGCTGTACGGTGTGAGACAGTGTGGCAGCAAAGCCAGGCCCAATAGAAGAAGGGACATTGTTCGAGTTGCAACTGATCTAAATTTAGCTTTCTGATTTCTTATGAAGAGCTTTCCTGCACTCTTAAGTGGTGGGTTGGATTTTTCTGGAACCAAGAAGTTGTATGTAGGAATACATTTTAAGCAGTTTTTACAGACTTCGTAAACACAAAAACTGAGAGGTATAGGAGGCTGTCGCCCTGAAACTGTAGCCTTCTGATGGATGTTTTCATAGTTTTAGTCCACATTCCCGTGAGTTTTCTGTCAACATGAGTTGTTTTCCACACCCCCTCTAAGAGATGTCACTTGATGGACATTTAGCTTGACCAGTGTGATCGGAAAGGTAGTAACCTTAATCTCCAATCCCTGGTCATTGTTCAGGATCTATATATAGTGAGGTCAGAGAATAAATGTCCTTCTTTCCTGTTCTAACACTAAATGGTGTTAGTGTGGTTTACTCCATGTCCTCTAGTGACAGGAGACTTTTTTTTTCCTTAGGATTTGCAAGCATCTGACTCAATGGAACAATTTTTCTCTTGTGTTTGTTAATAGATGAAAATCCAGAATGGCTTTATAGTGGGGCAATAATGTATAAAATATGAGCAGTAGACTATTGTAATCCTCTTGGTGGAGGAAGAGAAGGCTAGAACAGAAAAGCTCCCATGTCATTATGCAAGAAATCCCTAGGTATGGAGGTTGCCATGGGCTGCAATGCATTGTTTTGACAATGACATGCTGCCAGGTGTTCCAGTTTCATTGTTTTCATAGGAGAAAAATAAAAGCTGTGGGTCTATCACAAATGAAGCAGAACTGATGGTGCCAGCATAAAATTTCTGTTTAGAAATGTAAATCCCAGCTGCTTTGTAACTACGGGTTGGGTAATTTGCTTCACTACAGAGGAAATACACCACAGGTTGAAAATGCTTGTTTTTTTTTTATTAAAAGTATGTTGCGTCTGCTCACTTAAAACAGAGAAATTTGTCTAAGTTTGTGAATGTGAGCAGATTTAGTTAATTTAAAAATAAGAAACTTAGCATGAACTTAAGATAAATATCAATATCTTCTTAAAATAGATGCTTAGCACAGTATTTTAACTATGTAAGATGTGTATTTTTTTCCGAATCAACTGTTGTTCCTTAGAAAAAGTAATTGAATATTTTCTTTGTTCCCTAATTTTGCTATGAATCTGCAATCTTGCTTTTAGTAGCTTTATACTGAGAGAAGCCATGCAATTTATTTTATTTTTTAAATGCTTACCACAAAATGAACACTAACACATAAGCAGTTACTGAATGCATTATAGCACAACATGTATATACATGTAATACATGTAATCATGCATGTATATATGTAATCATGCATGTATATTCCTAGTAATACTGTGTTTTATTTTTCATGGATTTATTTTTCATGGATTTTCTTGAATTACAGTATTTTAAAAGGCAACATCGCTCCCAGTAGCTTACACCAGTTCTATGCTGTTGTGATTTCTTCAACTTTGTTGAAGACCTATGAGGCCATAGCTGTTACTACTGTGAGACTTTTCAGGGTTTTTTGCACAGTATGGTATTCTAATAGTTTATGATGGAGAAATCCCAGAAACTTCAGTTAATTGCTGAGTTATGGGACTGGGATGCATGAGAGACAAAGCACACTGATAACAAATTTCATGTGCAAATTGCACCTGTGGGTTCTAATTACTGATCTCTGGGAGAACACAGCACACACCTGCTGAGCTTTGCTCCTGTCCCTTTGAATATCTCTTTCATTTTTTGCGCCCTCCTGTGTGGTGCAGAAGCTGCCCAAACCAAACTCAGCTGAGTACTTTTATCAAAGCAAGGGCCTTCAAGCTGACAAAATCTGACCCTGTCCCATCAGTCTCTTCAGCAGAGAAATATGATTGTTTGCATTTATTTGTATGAAAGCTTTGTGTGTAGCTGTAGTTCAATGCTATGAAGATTAGAAGCACAAGTTTTTCTGCCATCTCTAAAGCAAGATCAAATCACAGCTCAGTGGCCAGATCTGTTGTTTCATTCACCGGAAAGCAGCAAAATTTTATGGAGATGAAAGGCTTGCTATCAAAGTAAGTGTTTCTTCAGGGCCTGATTTTTGATTACTGCAGGTTTTCTTGCTGACATGGGCCTGAAGTGTTACTTGCCTAGCCCTTCTAGGACCTGTTTTATCCTTCAGCACCGATGATATAAAGGGTCACAAAGCGGTTGTGAGCTCTGCTGGTGTTTTAGTCTTGTAGGCCTGGCAAGATAGCAATGGCAACATGATATTGTTAGGATATCATCCCTGCTCAGTTGAGTTCCCTGTCCTTGTTGAGGAGCAGACACTTGATAGCCACTGTCAGCACCTGTAACTGCCTCCCCCTCAGAAACTCATGAAGAGAGGCAGGCAGTGCTCGTGTCTCATCCCCATATTGTGATTTTTGTGGAATCGTACGATGTTTCCACCATGAGCAACAGGCAGAGTACCGCCTCTTGATTGTTAATAATTGTCTGACTTTAACAAGGATTTTAATAAAGGATTGTGATTGGAATTATGGTCCCCTAATACCACTTTTATTTAAATTTGTATTATTACAATAATTGCCATGTGATTAATAAAATGTTAGTGCATTCATTAAAATCACCGCTCTGCTATCACACAGTGTGGTAGTTAAACACAGTAAATGCCTCTAATTAGTTAGTAATTGAATATTGTGCGTTAATTTTTATTATATCACCCATAGGATGTTTAATTGTATAGTTGGCTATTAGCTGCTGTGTAATATATGGGAAGGGTTAAGATGTATAATTTTCATCATTCAGGCCTTTCACTACTTCCCAGCTCCAAACATCAGAATGAATTTTTTTTATTTCCTAAACTAACCTAAGCATGAATTAAAATTCAAAATTTTGATACCTAGAATACCTTCTCTGCACCTCTGAAAGACACATTCATAATTGGAAGCATAAGGAGATCTAGGAAATGGACTTCAGTAGGATGAGTTTGTCATGGGTAGAATGCCATCTGTTGATAATGCAACAGTCAACACTTTATAGTAAAGAATCTTTGTATCACGGCATCATTATGTTTGTGTTTTGCACTCTTTTCCTCCCTCCCCTGAGCCAGTTTGCTTTTATTGCATGTGTAATTTAAAGAAAGTTCACATTATCAAATTTCATTAAGCTTCTGGGTCCAGAAGGAGTATATGAAGGGAGGGAGTGCTGGGGTTTTCTTTTAGAGAGGCATTGTTTTATATCCAGAGACTTAAAATTTGTTGTGTTAAATATAAGATATAAGAGAAAGGTTATAATGTAATCATGTCAATATCATAATAATAGCAGAAAAAGAATTTTTTTTTACTATTTGTCCTTTTGCCTTTTTCATTTTCTTCCACATGAAAGAGAAAAAATAGAACATCTGGTCTCTGTGAGAATCCCCAGTTAGCAGTTTCCAGCTTGGTGATATATCAAAGCAGTTCTAGCTCACTGTCTCTGATTTTTCACAAGCAAATATTTTAAGAATATTTTAAAAAGACAAATATTAACACCAAATAAACAAATGAATAAATAAATAAACCAAATGAGTAACTTGATAGGTATTGTAATTCTTTCTTGATTTGAAAAGGGGAGTAAAAGTTGAGAACAGAGGAAAGCAATTTTGAATTACTTTAAAAAAAAAAGGTACTGACTGGAGACATTCAGGGTTCAGGAAGAAACCTGTTCACACACTGTGTGTCAGTTGTATGGGAGAGGAATATCTTCCAAGAGTCTTTCCAAATTACCAGGATGATGGATCCAGCTTTACACCTGAAACAAATGCTAGCAGCCAAACCAACAAAGAGTTGGTTTTGTAGAACATCCTCCAGTTTCTGGCACCATTTATAGGCAAATGTGTGGTTTTTGGAGACCATTTTTCCCACGTGCAGTCTTAGTGGCTGACAAAATCTAGCCACCGCTCCCAGATCCCACAGGTTATTTCTAAGATGTAAAGATCAGCTGGTGGATTTTTGTTCTTTTTATCTCTAGTCCTCCAGGTTTTGTTTATCATTGAGATGTACTCAATTCAGGGCTGGTTTCATTAGAGACACTTCCTACAGAACTCAGAGTCTGAGATACAGGGATGAGATCTCACTTCCAGCTGAGCCATGATTTAAGAAAAGTTGTGCTTCTTCTTGGCTGTAAAGGACTACTGAGAATATTGATCAAAAACCACAAACAAATGAACAAACACACCACAGATCTGATGATGGGCAAATCTTACCACTCTTCTATTTTTTAGGCAAGTAAAAGTTTTTTAAAGATGCTTTTAAAATATGTCTCTTTATATTAACATTTCTTCAAAGTTACCTTTGAAAATACTGTTGTGGACCTCTACAGAATATTTAATGAGAAAATTACATACACGCACACCCGTTTCTCTTTTGTTTACAGCCAATTTTAATTGCTGAGATTAATTGGTTTTCCTTTGTTCTCACCCCAATTCAGTTCTGAAAGGATTTTTAAAAAGCACTCTTGCAGTGCTTTTAATTGGAATATAAGGGTATATAAAGGTAAAAACATAGCTGAAAAACCTTTCTTCAAGTGATTCCAAGTCGGGCACATTACAGAAGTGTGGGTTATTGAGTTTGGGGGGTTTTGGTTTGTATTTGTCTTTGTTTTAGTCTTCCATACCATATTCCTTCTGCAGTCTCCACCTACCTTTGCAAGAACTAATTATTTGAAGGTTTAAAGGCTGCTGCTGCCAAATGGTCTCACAGTTAGTGACCGGGTATAGAAATGAAGCAGAACACTGAACCTTGGGGATTCACCTGGCCTGCTTTGCAAGCCAGGTTGGTTCCTACAGTGTTGAATAACAATTAAAAGAGTTCAAGTTTGAAAGTGACTCTTTAGATGTCAAACTACAAAGCATGTTTCCCTTTCTTGGCATAGAAAAATAAAATAACACAAAACAGGAAAAGCAGAACAAAAATATGAGTACATGGGGTGATGTTTAAAAGTTTTATTGCTATATGCACAATGTTTGCGTATTCTTTAAAATATGTTAGTAGTTAATACTTGTTTGTTATAATTCCCCTAGGGCCATGATCAGACAGTCATGTGTGTCTGCATAATCCATACCTGTCAGAAGGTGTGAGATGAGAACCTTGTTTTTGTCTTTGTAAACACGTAGTATGCAAGGTTGCCTTATGAAACACAAAGGGTCATTGGCCTTTTTGCATCAATGTAATGAATGCAAGTGTCTCATTTTATCTTCAATCAAAGATGTCAAACAATTCTTATATCTTTGGTTATGCAATCCCTAACTAAAAAATAGAGACATTCATGTCCTAAGGTAGCAAAGATTCCAGAAACCAAGTATCTGTGAACCTTTCTGCTTAAGGAGCTGAGACTGCCCATCTCTTACCTTGCAGAAGGTGACCCACCTACCAGCCTATAGGCAGTGCTGTCAACCAGACCCTCTGCTGAAGAAGTTGTAGAGAATTTGTGGATTTTTCAGACTAGATGTAAGGAAGATATCTTTTACAATAAGAGTTTTGAAACTCTGGTTACCCAGAGAGGTGTTAAGTGCCTAATCCTGGTAACATTGAAGGTTATGTTAGTTGAGGCTCTGAGCAGCTTGATTTACTTGAAGATTTTCCTGCTTTCTGCAGGAGATGAGGTCTGTAAAATGTCCCTTTCAACCCAAACTTTTCTGTGATTCTGTCACTATAGCCATTGAGACAGATGTCTGGGAGAGGAAATGAGAGGTATGGTTTATGCTTTAATGCATTTCAGGCGCATTGAGCAGCCATTGGGGCAGGGTCAGGGACTCTTGTGTCTCTGCACAGTGCAGCTGCAGTGTTCCTGCTCTCTGAAAAGTCAGATAGCTTCAGTGGGAAAGATTAAAGCTTCCCACTCCACAATAGTGGACAGCTTGCTAATTAGAGCACCCTGCTGGGAGAATCAAATCTCCTGAGTCTGAATAGGGAAACCAAACTGTTTTCTCACATCCTGGGTGCATGTTCTAGCAACTTAAATTTTGGTTATGAGTTCTTAGGGCCCAGGCTAAATGCCTCCCAGTTTCTTCTGGAAGAACTGTTTTATTCAGCATCCTGATTTTTGTGCATTCCATCCTGGTATTTGTATTATTTCACATCCTCAGTAAAAAGCCTATAGGCTTACCTTGTTAGATTGCTGGCAACCACATACATCCTTAAAGGCCTTTTGAGCACTGCTGTGATCTCTGATTTCACTGGGAGCAAAGTACTTAAATATCTTCAGAAGTGAGGCCTTGTTACATGAAAGGTGAGATTAATTTCAAAGAGCTGAGCTTGTCTGTCCTGTGCAGTTTAAATGTAGCTTGCAGTCTATCCAAACAGTCTGTTGACATTCTGCAAGTTCTCCTTGGCATAGGATGAGACATTCTGCTTTTCTTTACCCTTGCTTTGCTCTGCTTATTAAGACTCCAGATCTCACATTGTTCATCAGCCTATGAAAGGGGGAAATAATCTGTTGTAAGTATAATGAAATTTAAGTCCAGATTGGATTCAAAACACATGATGGTTGAGAAATAGTTTAATCTAATGTATTTTGTTACTTATTTCTACTTATGTTCTGGAAACACCAATTGGATGAGATGTTCATTTCAGGACTGGAGACATTTATGATTGGGACAGCAGTAAATGTAAAGTGAATAAAGTTATTGCACATACTACTGAGACCAAAATTGTTTTTAAGCACTGTATGTTGTTCACTTGGTTCTTCTGCTCTATTTTAATATTAATATATTAATATCTATTCATATTCATATATTTATTTATATATTTATAATATTTATTAATGTTCATATATTAATATTAATATTAAAATTAATATTATGTCTAAAGCATTTAGACATAAAAGTTCAACATACACGGAGGAGAGATAGCTAGCCTTGAGAGAGCTGCCATAAGAAGCTGTAAAGGTTTTCATGACAAAACCTGGGTCTTAAATAGTCCATTGTGCAAAGTGAGAAATCTGCTTTTCAGGTTTTGGTAGAGAGGGGGATGAAGCTGGGCTAATTTAGTTCTTAAGTAGTTTTCCATATGCAAGGGAAAATTATATGAGATATTCTACACCCATGTTTCCAGAATGTGGTGATTATCTGCTATTAAAAAAAGTAGACCTTATTTTAAAGTGCACAAATATTATCCACTCCCACCAATAAAAGTTTTTAACTTTATAACTTTGAGAGATCTTTTCTGCCTGACCAAAGTAAATTTGGCTGATGTTTGTCTGCGTACCTGCATTTCTCCATTCCTGCATCTCCATTTCAGAAAAGAAACATTACTTTCAAATAGGCTGTTACTGTCCGTGATGGCCGCTACTGATGTAGTTTGCTGCCTTTGAGAAAAAGAGATTTGCAGTCTAATATTACTCTTTACCACATCGTGCATAGTTCATTGGGCAATATTACTTGCTCACAATTCCAGAAAGTTTCTCACTTCTGTAGAACACTATCAGCTCTAACTCAAACCCTCAGTACCGAAGGGATCAAAACTTGCAAGCTAAAATGTTTCTTGAATGAAATGAATTCCTGTCCAGGATGTTACTGAGTGCTAAGTTCTCATCCTCCTGATTATCTTCTACCTTTAGACGGGGCAATGGAAATTGATCCATATATCTTTAAACGAAGTAAGAGCTAAACAAAATATTCCTTAATCTATTGAATCCCAAATGATGAGTTTAGAGTGTATTTTTTTTTATTTCTTGCTGCTGTTTTCAAAGTAAATGCTAATTAGAAGGCACATAGTGATCCTAGTTCAGCCAGCAGATGCCAGGGGACAAGCACATGCAAGTGCTTTATACCTTGTTTCTCACAGCATGAAATCTTTAGTATGATACAAATAAGTAACAATTTAAAACCTGGACACACATCTGGTTTCTAGGGAAATCTGCTGAAGAGGATCACAGCCTTCTTCAGCAGTGCTATGATAAGATATGCACAAAATCATTGAAAACACTTTAATTTTAAAATTTCATACTGTGATGGCCCTTAAGTGCTTCTACGGAATGGGACTGGGGTGTTGTCTGGTTCTCCACAAATGAAGTTCTATGTTTGAAGTATATATCACCATGCAATTTGTACATAACTAGGAAATAAAATAGAGGGAAAAGCAGGGAGATCAAAGCTAAAGTTGATTTGGGAAAAATACTTCTAAATATTTGTACTACAGTCTTTCTGGGTTTTAGTTTTTAATTTTTATTTTTAATTTTTATTATGTATTTTCCAAAGGATTTGCATTTTAAATGAAAAATGGTCATGCTGGAGTACAGAATGAATTTAAAAGGAAGTCTATAAGCTGTAAGTGCTGATTTAATAAACCATTAGCCTGTTTGTCTTGTAAACATCTTTGGAGAAAAACTAATGAACTCATTCTGGACAAAATTGCTTGGTGATAGAACATCACTGCTGAACACCAGCAGATAATTTGGTGCTCTGAGGCTGTGTCTACCCTGCAGGATTGATGCCTGCTACTGTGCCACCCTTGTTCCCATTAGCTTGAGTGGAGAACCTCTTACAATGATTTGTAGCTCTCTTCCAGCCTGTGTGCCCTGCTTGCCTCCCATGGGAATGAGCTGTCAGACAGATGGTATGTTCCTAATCCTGTCCTCCAAGGCCAGGAGCTTATATATGCTTCAGAGCCAAAAAAGCCCCTTTCTGCTTTTCATATTAACTAGAGAGAAAGGGCACAGGAGCTTATGTGGCTGAGCAAAAGAAATGTATTTTGATCCTTCCTGGTTTTGTACAGTAGCTGTAATCTTGTTTCACAGTCTGTATTTTTAACAGTGGTTGGATTGTTCACTTTTATGCCAAGAATAATATAGTTATTTAACGATATGTATCACAAAATGTCAATAACTTCAGAGATTTGTTACTCTTAGAAATCTATCAGGCCCTGCAAGATAAGAAGCAAGCTAGCAAACAGGTCCATGCTAATTACAAGCAACAATATATTTCTTTTCTTCTCTATATTTTTGGGGGAATTCCTTCTGAATTATATGCCATGTAGAAAATAAGCAGAATTGTATATAGGACATTAATTACAGAATTTGTGAACAAGGGAGGGAGGGAGATAAGAAGAACTCCTCCTGAAGTGAGTAGTGATGACATGGTGAATTTGGGTTGAAAGGAGTGGAGCAGACCAAAGTATAATGTTTAGCACAAAAGTTATTCATTATGCCATACATGTTATATTGCTGTTCCACAGATATAATTAATGGGAATAAGTGGTTGAATTTTGGTTTTAAATTACTGTAGACAAATGTCCTACTTGTAGACAAATTTAAGGATATTTTACAAAATGAATTCTGCAGAGTTTTATACTAGTTTGAAAGTATTTGACATAAGGATAAGGGTCAATGTGCTCAAAAGACAGCAGCTGAAGGGCGAGTGAGATTACCTTTGGGAGAATTCAGAGGCTGGTTTACATGAGATCCATGTAAATTAAGTATCCTCAGCATCTCTTGGAGGGGAAAAAAACCTCTCTATCCAAACAGGTTATCTAACCTTTTGATACCTGAATGTATAGATTTTGGTCAGTGGCTGAATTGATAGAACTCTAAAGAGTTCCAGCTCTGCTCATTGGTGCAATGGAATTTGTTTAGGCAACAAGGAGTATATACAACTGATATCATATGTTTAAACTTTCACTCAGACTTAATATTTCATTTAGCCTTCAGCTATGATAGCCACAGATATATCCTATGAAATGTTATTTGTGCCCATAGAGTACCATTAATTTTCTTTTAATCTTTCTCTGCCTTAGGAAATATTTCGATTGAATTCTGCTCTTCATGCAAGGAATCAAGAGTACTGAGAGCCGAACTAATTTCATTTTCCTTTTATTTCCATATTTTTAATAGATTCATGAGCCATGATGCCAATACTGTAGCTATTGTAAAACATGCTAAATTAAAAATACATATTTGTTGTGTCCATCTGCTAAATTCCCAACATCTTTCCAGAGTTTACTGAATCTCCTGTCATCAGATCTCGGTTTCACGATTTGGTGTAGTGGCATTTTCCTGACTAGGCAATTTTGTCTTCTCTGCCCTTCCCATTGCTGCTGTCTTGCACAGTTTTACTCATCTTCTCAGACATACATGGATTCCTTATGCTGCACTCCCTATCTTTATTGGCCAAGAACTCTCTCTTGTTCCCCTTTTAAATTTATCAAATTGTCCTAGTCTTCTCTCCAGCTTTGTTCTAATTTTATTTTTTACTTTTACCTTCACCTCAGGTAGAGGAAAGCTGTTGTATTGGCAAGAACATGCAGAAACGTAGGTGTCATTTGTGTGAGAGCTTGAGAGAAAGGGTATTTTATTCAATAACAAGTAGTGAACAACTCTGCATTTAATACCCTATTTCATTCAGCATTCTGGTGGCATATTTCTCTTAGATGCATTGAAGCAGCTGTTTGATACAGAATAATGCCACAGCAGAGCTTGACAACTTTTTTTTTAAGCCGACTTTGGATGGGTAATGATTATAAAATCAGGATCTCTGCTGAAAGATAACACCTCTAGCAATCTCAACCCTGAGATACTGGTTCAGAATTAACTCAGAGGGAAGTATACCATCTGTTGCTAAAACCTCACACTAAGAGCTCAGGCAATTTCTGGCTTAAAGGGAAAACGTGGACATGAACCTAGCTAATTAGGGGAAGCAAAGAGAGGAATGGAAGCAAAAACTTTAAAATAGCTTCTGGTCCTCTGCTTGTGCTGTCTGACTGTAGAGACAGCAGAGAAAATTGACACTGCAGAGAAAATCTGCACAGAAAGTTCTGTCAAATGCCCAAAGTAAACAAATGGGAAGCAAGTATTGTTTCATTGCTGTTTGACTGAGAATAACTATACAGTGTTATGTAAAGCTTCTCCAGGCTCACTTAGGATGTTTAAACGGTTACTGTTCCTTCAATACTTGATAATCAGGACTAATTTCTCTGCCAAAAATGTATCTCCAGATAGCTTGTTTACTTCAAGACTGCTCATCAGCCAAACCTAGCACAAGAATCAAAATTTCTTGTTGGTGCTTCTTTACATTAATAGCTTATTTTGTCTCTTTATTCTTTAATTTAATGCTTTAGGTGACCTGGAAGACAAACCAAAATGTTCTGTTGAGCTTTGTTTTCAGTTCTGCTAAGGGATAAAAAAGAATATCAAAAAAGGCAAAATAAGAGCTGGAAACGTCGTCTGCTTGAAATGAAATACAGTGCTCCAGCTTGCTTGCCTGTGCCATATCTTCAGATAATGCAGTGATAAATCTCCCATAACTCTGGAGCCTGGGTAAATGCAGATCTGACCTTTTGTTTACAGGGTATCGAGGGAAATCTTTATGGGACCACAAAAGTAATTCAAAAGGTTTAGAAACATTATGAGATGGCAGAATGTGTCCCCTGTGGATAATTCTGACAGCAAAGATCAGACACTGTTCCTCAATGAGCACTGCCCTTTCTGTAGAGCTTTGAACAAGCCATTTGGTAGTGATGTTTGAGAAACATTTTTGGTAATACAATTCAGGGAAAACTGATCTTTGCTACTCTAATTAGGCAAGATTTTAATGTTATTAAAATATTGACATGAAAATATTTCCTGGGTGTACAGATGTTGAGGCTGGTACAATGCAAGATAAAATAGAAAAGATATTGTTTTTGGTTTAGGAAGAAAATTAGTCAGATTAAGCTTTTATACTTCCTCTAGCTTCCACTGGTTATGATGGTTTATCTTCTTATAATTTAAAGTGGGGACTTAAATCATCTTGATTAAAAGTCCAGATTGTGTTTTGTTACATAAAATTAATCTATTGATTAAATAGATACAAAACAAAAATGTGAGCAAGAAAGGAGCCATGCTGCTGAATTCCAGATTAAAGTATGTTCTGCTGCCTGGAAGGAACTACCTTAAGGAGCAGAATAGCAGCAGAAGTCTGGGACACATTTGGGTTAAAACACCACTTCTGCTTTTGGTTTGGTTTTGTTTTAAATTTAGACATCTTTGTAGCCTGTGATTTGCTTTCTGATCTGTACAAAGGTACATATTATGAATACATCCACTAATTATCCCTGTGTGACAGTGGTTCTCCTGGAAGTGGAGAACGGTTGGATTCCATGATCCAAGAAGTCATTTCCAGCCTTAACACTTCATGAACTCTTGTATATTGTGTGCACATACACCTGTGGTCACTTCAGCATTCCAGGTATTCCAGCAGTTTGCTACAGCAACAAGCTTCTGCAGGGAGAAGATGATCTGCTGAACAGTATGCATGTTTACTGGGGAGCTGTGGAAACAACTTGAAAAGCTTTCAACACTGCAAGTAAGCAAGCATCTGGGGTTAGCATTAGCGTGCTATCATATTTTATAAAATGGCCGTAAAATATGTATTACCTGACACCAAAATGCTTCTGAAAGGGTTACTTAGTTTTTGCAACACAGGTTGTGTATTTTTGTGTGTGGATGTTATGTTTGTTTACAGTCTTATCTGTTGTTGGCCTCAGGCCATTAGATAAATACATAAAAGTGTTCCAAATAGAAACATAATAGATTGACAAAATGTGTAACCTCCACACCACAGTAATTGGAAAAAAAAAAGGTAATTTAAGAAAAAAAAAAATCTGTGCGTTTATATCACCTGTCAGCCTCATTTGTCCTAACTTATGATCTCAGAAATTAGATCATTGGAAAATGAAACAGATGGAGGCTCCTTTAGACTGGGTAGGTGTGGGCATGGGAGGGAGAGGGACAGAGCCGAAGGCACCTTCCAGGGTGAGCAGTGCTACTTTAGCACCTGCTTTGGCTTTGAGGTGTCATCTGGTGACATCAGCCTCGCAGATATGTTCACTGTGATGCACCAGCTTTACAGTGGATTGGCTGCATTGAGGGGAGAGAGGAGAATGACAGACAGGAGAATAAATACTGTCTCAGTGTATGGCTCTGACCCTTCTGCCAGTATTGATTCATTCCTGAGCAAAACAGCTGGCATAATGCAGTTCCCATCTTCTGTCATGCAAGCAGTGTGCAGAAAGGATTCCTGCATGCCATCCCCTTTTTCCTAAAAAAGTTAACTAAAGCCTGATACTATTCAGGCTATTAAAAAACATAGGTGGTTTCTATTATGTATGCCTGCATTTGGTTTGTAGTTATGGACTGCTTTTGTAATAGGTGAAGCTAAAATACTAAAACTATGAAAAATCTCAGCTACAAAAGAGTGCTTTTTTTGGGAACTGTATTCTCTATATTACCTAGAAAATAATTTTTGTCATGTAGAAATACTTCATATACCAGTCAAAAGTTAACCCAAACCAAAAAATTCATCGTTGTGCTAATATGTTTCTCTAGAACCAAAACTTGTTTTAACCCTGTCACATGTTGCATTAATTGTTTGATTAGCATTTTTGAGTGCATTTCTTAGTTCTTTCATTGGTTTCAGTTCCCAGTTTTCTTTTTGGCTCTGTAGGTGTTTTTGGCACCAAATATATGCGTTTTTTAGATCATCCATTATCCACACCAGTGTTTACCTTTTTAACGTTCACAGCGAATATGCCAGCTAAAAAACAGGTTTATTGTGTATATATACATATGGTTTTAAATACTGTCATTCTCAAAGTGGCTGGATCTCTTCATATGACTGACATACTGCATCTTTGATATTGATTACAGAAAGAACTGCACAGTAAATAATAGACAAACTTTTTTATGTGACAGTGGAGCAAGATAAAAAGCACTTTATTTTCAAGATTAAATGGGAGGAGAGACAAGAAACATCTCAGTATCTGTCATTTCATCAAGGTAATGTTTCTGTCTCAGAATTATCAGAACTGGTGTTGTTCATAGACAAGACCTATAAGTCATTTAAACATAAGCAAACACCAGTTTGCAGCTTTCATCATGAAGATTTAACTGTCACGCATACTGGATTACAAAAGTCAGTCTCTTGTATTTTCATTTTCCCTCTGTGACATATTTTTATAGTGAAGAAAAAGCATTTTAAGGAACAGAAGAAAAATCTAACCCACTTTAAAATTCAGTGTTCACAAGCATGTACTTCTGAGCTCATGTAAATTCATAACACTTAAAAAGATCTGGCACGAGTTAGCATTCTTCTCTTTTTCCCACTGAATAACAAGTATGAGCAGTTCTTTCTGTCTGCCTTTTTAAACGAGGAACTAACAGTATCAGCTCAGGCAGGCTGAGTAATGTATTATTGTATTTTTTTCCACACTTAGAGTTATTTAATAAAACCCCTTTCTTGATCTGATTGGTTACAGTGAAAATAGAATCTCCTTGAAACAGGTGTTTTAATGCAAAATAAAAGGAGTATTCAAGCAAATCAGGATAAGCTGTATCTACTACACTATCCAGGCTGAACAACTTAGTGTATGATTTTTGCATTTCCTGTTAGTTTAAACTACTTTTGTCAAGGTCTGCACAGGTATAAACTTAGAGATAGGCAAGTTACACATGGTAGGGAACTGAACTGGAATTTGGTGTGTCTGTGTTAACATCTCAGATTTGCCAAAGGCTTCCCACGTGACTATCTAATTTAGGGTTTCGGGACCTCATTACATAATTATGTTTATAAAAATGCAATGTTAATGAGTTTTTCTTCTGCTTTTTGTATGTCTCGTTTATTGTCACTACTCTCTCTACTTTGCTGGGTTTTTTTTTCCTGTGGACTGAGTGCAATTTGTGAAATCACATGGGAGTACCATAGTCTGTATGGAACATTGAAACAGTTATTTAATTGTTGGACATTATGTTTTTTTTTGTTTATTAAGAAAACACTCTGCTTTTCAAATTATATAAGCACTACCACATATGTGGTATCAAGATGTTGTGATGTGATCGTATTTTAATATTCAGTGTCACACAAACCTTCCTTAGGTTACTCTTAGTAGAATCTAACTGCCCCAAAAGGCCACACAAATAATTATTTTTTTTTAACTTGGTGCTTCTCAAACTTAGTTTGTTTAAAACTGTTCTTTTTCACCTTAAAATATGCTGTGAAAAATTCTATGCTCCCTTTATCTTTTTATTTCTAAATATTATTACAAAAGCCTTAAAAAAAAATCTTCAGGTTATCAAATATTTTTTTTCCTGCATATGCTTTAAAATATGACAATGGGTAATATCACAGTCTGTGTCTTGTAAACAGAGACCAATTGAGTTCTGTTCCATTTTACATGACAGACCAGACATACCTGATTTGGAGCAGGGACAACAGGGGAACTGACATTATAGCATTCTTTATTGTTCAGCTGTGCACATACTTCTTGCCTTCTATTTTTTTCTGGTAAGTTTACCCAAATGTCTTGAGGTGAGATGAGGTTGTTTCTGATGAAATAGCTTCAATATTTAGGTAAGGCCTAGTTTGTCATGTGGCTTTCATGAAAGATGGTTCAAATGACTCATGGAATCCACGTGCAGGAGAATTAACATGTGGTAATGTTGACGCTGTCATAAAGAGATAGATACGAATGTATTCAGGCTTTTGACATTTTCTGGATTCATTTTTTACAGCAAAAATGTGATTGAAATATGCAGTCGTTGTTCTGCAGAAAGGTGCTTACTTACAGGAGGTAGATATTTACAGGTTGCACTTTTGTTCACAGTGTCTCAGTATTGCAGGTCAGGTTAGTTAAATACCCAGTGTAGGCACAGCAGGGTCCTAGAGGTGCTGCTTCTCCTTAGTCTAAGCATCCTTTTTGTGCCACTGATAAAGTATACAAATGCCTGTGGTAATAGATTATGCATAGCAATACAGGTAGCTGAAACTTTATCGTAAAAAAGGCCAAAAATAAGTCAGGACAAAGGATAAGAGGAAAAATAATTGTTTTGTTTGGTTGGTGTTTTAGAGCACATAAAATTCTTTCATAGTATATGGATATGATTTTTCAGCATGAAACTGTATTTCAAAAAGTACCACAAATGAGTATTTCTATTCTAAAATTTTCTTCTATATTAACTGTAACATCCTTACAACTGGTAATTATTTCATAGATTGATTTTTGAGTTTGATTGGGAAAAGACATTAATGGGATTCCAACTCTGAAGAAGATATAGGACTCAATTATGGGAAATTAGCAATGATTACTCTGATATGTAACATGAAGAAATTGTATAGTGACAGGGTAGATTTGCTGAAAGGAGTCTGAAAAGCAAATTACTCTGTTGCCCAGCTGATAGGATGCTGAGAATTCCTGTCAATTCTGAACCTCATCAAGGAATAGCCATTAGTCAGATGTACCTTTCTGATCACATAAACTGGCTGTGATTTGTAGTTGTGGTAGCTGACAGTGTGGCTCTCCATGTGAGTGGCCTTGTAAGTGTGACACCCAAAAGACTTTCTGGCCAAAATCTTTCCAAGAGAAGCCTTGGTTACCTGTGGCCTGCTCTCAGTGAGGTCTGTCGGAGGATTTCCTTCCAGAACCCTGACTGACTCATAGGGTATGTTGGTTTATAGCTTGCCATCTGGATGTGGTCCAGGAGAAAGCCTGCTGGAGGCATCCTGAGCTGAGTAATGGGTGACTCTGGCCTGGCACTTGGGCCAGCTCTCACCCTGTAGAACTGTGTATTTCAAACTCAGAACTTTGCAGCAATAATTTCCTGTTAGTGTCACTGAGGTTCTCCAGTTCAACCTGCAGCTGATTCCCAAGGGGTAGTACTGGGTGTGTTCTGAAGCATCCTTTACCAGGTGCTCTTCAGGTAAGTGCTGGCTGTGTTAGTGCAAGAGGTTCCATTTGCTTATTGGAGGGAATAACAATGGCTGAGGTGTGCTTGGGAAGTAAAAGCAGGCAGTGGTTTACTATCAGCTAAACAGGTAATAAATATGCCTATAGAACCAAGTGCTAGACAGCAAATCAAATGCTGCATGCTGAGTACAAACATACATGAAGAAAAGATTAAAATGTAATTTTGTTTACTTCAAAAGCAGATACTGATCTTAGTAACCTTAAATAGTGCTTTCCACACCATTTGCATTAAGCTCCTAGGTATAAAAATGTAACCACATATTACCAATGACTTCTACTTATAAATATTACCTATAATGTCATAAGGATCTGAGAAGAATTCTGTTGTTAGTCCATTATTGTTCCTTCAAATGTTATTTGTTAAAATCACATCATTTATATTGTGATCTAACTTACCTTTTCATCACCATAAAACTGAGTGATATTATACTGCTGAATGCCATCATTTTCCTCATCTTTATATGTTGTACTTTTGTGAGCCTCATATATAGTCTGCAGTAAATGTCTTAATATATCCTGTGCTTAAATTTGCAACCTATAAAAGGGAAAATGTAAATTTATGTCCAGACTTAAATGCAAGTAGCTTATACAGAAAACATATGGATAGTCCATTTCCTTGCTCATCTCTGCACTGTTTCTCATCTGAGCTTCATTAAATGATGCAAACTGCATGTCTAGAGAATTAGAATGTGCTCTTCCAAAGGGTTTGCATTAATATTTTCTTTAAGATGCTGTGAGATTTAACAGTGATTTGAGCATCCAAATCCATAGAAAGTTTTTAAAGTCTCAGTTACAAGATAATTTTATTTTACCATTGCCTACATCAACCTTCTTTCTTCCTCCTTTCTTCACCCCAAAAACTTTCGATGGGCTCTGGACACTGAATGAATCTGTTACAAGTGAGTAAACCAAAAGACAGTAGCAGTTATGAACTGTGGTCTTACAGACTTCTAGGTCTCTAGGGGAGGGTAGAGGAACTGATTTGAAACTAATAGCAATATTCTGATAAAGCTTTTTAAAATTCCTTTCTAATTATTCTATATAAAGGAACAGCTAAAGCAGTAGAGAGAGGCATGATTTTCTTTGGCTCTGTGCATTATCTCCCATGAAGTGGGAGATCAAGACTCAGTTATCTGTTCTCATGAATACTTATTTACATATTCAATGAGATCTCAGGAGGAATGAGTACTCACCTGGTAATATTTGTAGCTGCTTCCCAAGAGGCTTCTGTGCAATGTGGGTGGCAGAAAAGCTAGGGTCCATGTCAATAAAGTAGATCTGGAACTGTGGTATATTTACCAAGGATGTTGTGGACTTTCACCTCTTGTCTTTCTAGATTTTTGGTCCTGAGAAGGACTCGAGATGCTGGGGGACGAGAGGTTGGACATGAGCTGGCAATGGGCACTGACTGCCCAGAGAGCCAAACGTGTCCTGGGCTGCATCCAGAGCAGCGTGGGCAGCAGGGGAGGGAGGGAGGGAGGGAGGGAGGGGATTCTGCCCCTCTGCTCTGCTGAGACCCCACCTGCAGAGCTGCATCAGCCCTGGGGCCCCAGCACAGGAAGGACATGGGCCTGATGGAGAGAGTCCAGATGGAGGGTCACTGAGATGATCAGAGGGATGGAGTGCCTCTCATGTGAGGAAAGGCTGAGAGAGTTCAGCCTGGAAAAGGGGAGGCTTTGGTTTGACTTAATTGGTGCCTTCCAGTACCAGAGAGGACCCTACAAGAAAGATGGAGAGGGACATTTTATAAGGCCATATAGTGACAGGACAAGGGGGAATGTTTTCAGACCAGAGGAGAATAGCTTTTGATTAGATGTTAATAAAAAATTCCTTACTGTGAGGGTGATGATGCACTGAATAGGGTCCTCAGAGAGGTTGTGGATGACCTGTCCCTGGAAGTATTCAAGGGCAGGTTGGATGAAGCTCTGAGCACCCTGGTCTAGTGGAGAAAGCCCATGGCAGAAGAATTTGATCTAGATGGTCTTTAAGGTCCCATCCAATCTAGGCCATTCTATGATTCTTAAAGGTCTTTCTTTAGCCATCTGAGCCAGGGCAGTACAGCTGGGCGATATCAGAGTCAGAGTCCTTGTTACAGAGGCAACAAAGTCCCTGTGGTGTGTGGGTGTGCGTGGAAGGCAGTTCCAGCAAAGTTACAGAGAGAAGAGATCACACGGGTTTGTGAAGGTAATCTCATTGCAAATCAGTCTGCCACACATTGTCTCTTGAGATTTAAAAAAATAACCAAGATAGGATTAAATCATCCATACTCTTAGCAGCTGGATGCTTTATTCTTTATAGGACGCATCAACTTTCTGTTCTCTTGGGAAAAATACAACTATTCATGTCTTATCATACAGAGTCTGTAGTTCCTAAGAGTATATGATTTCAGTTGTCTAAATAAAACATCAGTTATTATATGAAAAAAATCACTATTTACAGGTATCCCAATGCCATTATACAAAGAGGAACATCCCAGGGTGAGACTGTGCACCAGTTCCTGTGGTAACATAAATAAACAGGCATACTGTGAAACTACATAGATGCTTCTAGTTTATATCCTAGGGCCAGCTGCTGTGCCTTTTATCAGAGTCCCCTCAGAAAGGGAGGAAAAAGAATGCATCCATGCAGGGGATTCTCTAAGATTTGAGCGGGAATATTATTCTCCACTGTCATTCCCAGGTGAATGGAGGAAGAGGAGCCTGTGCTGTATGTGGGTTGTGTGCAATGAGATGTGTTACTTTAGTAGTGGCTTTGGATATGTTTTTCATGCTCAGGCAATGCAGTTTTATTCTCTCTTTAGGCCACTTTGAGTTTCTGAGTATTTTACCTTTCATATTTTGAATTTTAAATAAGTCAGGAGTACATGTTAGTGGTTTTGCTTTTAGGCAGTGCAAAAGGGGAAAAAAACCCAGGGTAAAATTTGAGCTACAGTTGTCAAAAGAAAACAAAATAATAGTAGAAAATTTTATACTTAAGCCCTTTTTAGATGATTAATAGGGAGTGATTGCCCATTTACTAATTTGGGTTATAGTATCCTTCACAAACTCCAGCGTACCATATTCCCATTGCCGCAGTGGAGGTGAGACCCGCGGTTTTCCTGAGGCACAGGAATGGGTACAGCTCTGCCAGGTGAGCCAGAACAAAGGCTGCCTCTGGCAAAACCAGCGGGGATGCTGCTGAGCTTGTCTCAACTTGGAAGTCATTCTGCATAACTTACTGTAAACACAGAGGGATAATTTAGAGATGAAAATTAATGCAGACATGAAAAATGATAAATGAGAATCCGAAGCTTTGGTCATATTTGACCTTCAAGTTTGGCTTTCTACACATACATAACTATCTGCATATAGTTTTTATTAAGTCAGATTACACAGCTGGTCTCCATGGCAAGCTCAGTAGCTTTTTTTCTTTTTACTTGATTTGTAAATGATGACAATTATTTACTTCATTGTCTGTGATTCGCAAGCATTCAGTTGTTAATTATAAATCTGAATTAATGAAAGGTGTTCTTGTAAAGAGTGTCTCATTCTTACAGTACTTGCTAATTTCATTTTTTTCTTTTCCCACCCTTCTTTAGATCTGATTGATATTAGCAAATTACCCTCAATGAAATTATCTCTGAATTATGAGATTGGAAGTGTGCCATGAAAGTTTTAAGTTCAAGTATCAGCTCTTGTGGTAAATCTCAGACGATATTCAGAGCTCCATTCATTTAGCAGAGCACATATGTTTTAACAAATACCTCACAAGTGAGAGGAGAAGGCAAAAGTGTCAGGAGAAGAGGAACAAACTGGAGGGAAAACCAGTTACTTGTTTTCCTAGCACTGAGACTCATATTAGAAGAATGAGCTGAGGAAGCAGGACATGAAAAAGCTTACCCAAGCTTTTAACTAGATTTTAAACTCAGCAAGTAACACTTACAAAGCTGAAAATAATTCATTTTAATAGAGGAAGGTTTTTGATCCAAATTACATTTTGGAACACTGTGTATTTGTATTATATAATTTGTCATCAATTAAAAGTGCAATTTTAGGTAGAGCTTTTAAGTTTTCAGAAAATTGAACATACAGAAATTTGTATTTTTATTCCCTGGCATTTGGGGGTATCTGGGCTTCCCAGAAAAAGTGGTAAATGTAGGAAAATTCTAGATTCTCCTGCTCATCATAATAATAATTAAAAAAAACAATCTAAGTGGACTTTCTTTAAAACTCACACCTTGCTCTGACAATTGTTGGGCTGTAAGAGAATGTGTTTGCTTATACTGTTTCTAAGAGCTGCAGTGATTTAGAAGGATGTAGATTTTTGTTCCCTGGAAATTGTGTTGTCACATTCAGATGTATTAAGCTGAGAGTTTCCTGGGAAGCCTGTATATTCTGGCGTAATGACCTCTTTAATATTGCCAGTAACTTGCAGTGTAATTACATGATAAATTAGCCCAGACACAGGAATGACTACAGTCTTTGGATGAAGAGTTCAAAGCTAGCCCTGGCAGCCATCCCCATTCACCAGAGACAGTAGACAATATCACTGTGCTTCCTGGTGTGGTCCTGGGAGCTGATACAATAAACCAAATTTTTTGTATTCCTTACCACTGGTAAAAGATGATAAAAACTGTTGGCTCGTGCTTGTGCTTTAAAGAGATCTCTCTCTGTATAAAAGGCTTACTTGGACTATTTGCAGAATATCTGATGCCCTTCCACAGAGAGAAACCAAACTTAAGATGTGTATTGGGATGAGACTGTCCATTGTTATAACAACAGCTTCTTTTCTCTATCAACTCAAACTAAAAGCAATTTTAGAAATAAAGCTTATGTAAAATAACTTCTAGGTTCTAAATAGCTGACCTGCTAGACTATAAATGCACAATGATAACATTTGGAAATAGAAATTCAACATTTGAACTGTGTAGTACTTCAAACTGAAGGAAAGGTGTGATGTTCATATTTTATCTTAAATAAGAGGACAGCAGTAGTAGAAGTGCAAGCTATTTACATGTATCCTTCTTTACCTAAAGTCACGTCTGCCGTGTTTGAAGTACTGTCTTGATTTCAGAAGTCTGGCAGACTCCTGGGAGATGAAAATATTGAATAGGTAATAAAATTTTGTGGCACAACTGGTACTTTTCATGGCCATCTGTCTTTGCCTGTCTTAAGTTATCATGTCTTTATCCGGTTCGGGATATCAATACCTAATTACACTATATTGACATTCAGTGATCTGCCATCTCAAAAACACTTTGAAAGGTAATAACATCATATCCATAGTTAGTGGAAGTGTCAGCAGTTTTTTGGTAGCAGCTGTATGAGATTGTGTAATTGTGTATTTAGAAAGGGGATTATACCAACAATCTTCATATGTAAAAGCCACAGATTTACACAATCTGTAATACTTCCCATAAACACCAAGATTGTGATTGTAGTGGTCACACTGGTGTTTTTTTATATTTTTATATTTTTTAAATTTTTGGAGTTTAGCGACAAATAGCTCATCCAAAAGTCTCTTTGTATTTTAATTAGTATGCTGTCATTTTTTCAGTTAACAAAGCATGAATGAAAATCTTTCCTGGAGTTCTTGTCAGAGGTACAAAATATCTTCTTCTACAATCCAGGAATGTTCCAAGGCTTAGGCTGTACTGAACAGCTCCATCTAGCAGCAGTAGTGCGGGAAATAGTTGCTTTTCCATAATTAGGGAAGGTCCTCAGCTGCCAGTCCTTGGGGAATTGTGTGAGGAAGATTTCAGACTTTACTTGTCTCTTCCACTCAAGAAATACTTTCTGTTGGAGGAAACACAAACTTTGACAAGCTGTGATCATCTAAGCAGATGTCTATCTGCAGCCTTTAAAGAGGCTGCTGGATCATGAGATGTTTGCTCTTTGAGGCAAGTGGTTCCAGAGAAGGTGATTACTGCCTCTGTTCAAACTTGAAAACAGTCTTTTAGTGGCCTAAGGTTGTAACATTAATTTTATAATTAATGTTATAATGTTAATGTATAATGTTATAATGTTAATTTCATAACTAAATTAATTTTATAGTGATGTTGAATAATTTGGTCACTGTACTGGTCTGAATATCAATATTCTATGTGTGATTGCAGTTTTCTTTCCCATCACCTTAAGTAGGCTGCTGCTTCAGCTGAATTTGCAAATTTATTTTAAAAGTGTATTAAAAATGTCCATTTTAAAGTTATTTGATTTCTCTGATTTTAACTTACAGTTTGATACACACCTAAGAAGAAAAAAAACCCACAAGTTTTTCTTGGTTGATCACAGTGTTGTGAATTGGCAGTTTCCTGACCGGTTGCTCTGTTGCTTCATTAATTGTTTTTTCTTGTCTTTTTGACCTCCCTTGCCCAAATGCAATAAAAACAGTGAAGTTTAGTTTTCAAAGATTGTATTTTTGGGCTTGAAGTTGCATCCTCTTGAGGGACTGTTGCCTACATTTGTAGTAGAGCAAACATACATAAAAGAACAAAATGCACCTTCTATAGTCTTAATGCTCTCTCAGATGAATGACTAACCCTTATTTCTATATAGGGTTAAAGTCAAACTTAATCTGAAAAGCAGACAGAATGAAACTTTGAGGAAAAATAAATCCAGAGTCAAAATATGTGTTCAGGACCACCATTGATAAAGGAAATGTTTTGGAAATGGCATCAATGCAGAAAGAGTTGGACGTTGAGTAAGCTGAGGAAGTCGGATGTTGAGGAAGTCTAATTTTTAGCTTGGTATTTATTTCAAGTCTTGAATTTAGATTGTTTAGATCTCCATTTATTTGTCTCACATTTGAATGAAAATCAAGCTTAACTTTTTATCTTCCTGTTTTATCATTAACTAAAAGCATGAGGTGACTTAAAAATGGCTGATTGTTTCCCCTGCCCAGCCCTAGGATTTCTTTCATCATAGTTTTGCTCTGATTATTGCTCTAAGAAAGGAGTAGTTGTTTTTGAGGCTCTCTCTTATTTTGACCTATGTCTGTCACTTGAAGCAGTGCTCCCTGGCTAGGAGATTAGCAAAGGGCCAGTATATTGCACCTTCATCTCCCTTCATTAGAACGGTGAGAAAATTCATTAATTTCCTGCTCATACAGAGGTGATACTCTGTAAAGGCAGGGCAAGAAATTTTTTCTTGGAACCTCTGACATTTTGTCATTTATGCAGTACTAAGACTGGAGTTCTTATGTTTTTCTCCTTCCACACAGCTCTTGTGGAATGTAGTCAATGTTAGATGCTGCTACTATGAAGGCAATTTGTGTATGCAGTTCATGACAGTTAAAGGAACTGTTAATTGTATTGTCATTTTGTACTTTAGAAGAAGTTGCAGCCAGATAAATTATCTCATTCCTTATCAGCTTTTGGAAAAGCACATGAGAAAGATAATTTTTATTATTTTTCCTTTATAGGAATTAGTGGCAAGATGGATATTTTTCTCTTTTTTCTCAGTTAAGTAGAAGTCATATTAATTTGTGCATGCATAATCTCATTAAATTTAACATCAGATTACATCAGCCTTTTTCCTCTCCTAAGCAGTCCTGAAAGCATGTTGGTTTGTATAAAATTCAGTTTGCCAAAAGATAAACAAACACTTGGCTTCCATTCTGAGGCCTCAGAAACAACCATGCAGATTTGAAAATGTTAGGTAGAGATATCCTATATGGATGTGAAAACCTGTTGCAAAAACAAATGAATTTTTGTAGGTTTATGGTGGTAAAACGTTGGCAAGGGGAATGTTGCTTTTAGGTACTCTCTTAAATTCTTGTCTGCACATTCCAGGAATATATAATGATGGTCATATGAGGGGACATTATTAGGATATGCATATATATCTAATATGCCTGGATTCCAAAGGTTAATGGCGCATTATTGTGTTTCATATGCTGATGTGTTCAGAAACTGCATTTCAACAGCTATCCTAAAAGATTATTACAGCTTGAAATTTCGTTAGAGCTAGTGGAATTAAAATTCTTGCAGCCTCAGCTGAGTCCTGTAGTGCTATTCTGAAGTAAATGCACCCAAACAGAATGTTATTTGTCATAACTATGTTGTATTCTTATTTCATGTGACGAGGCAAAAGGGTGCTAAGACTTCAAATGGCGAAAAATGCACAGTTGTTTGTTTTTATTTTTAATCTATATATTTTTTTTACTATTCTTTGGTTTTATTTTTGTAATTTTCAAAATATGGATCCAGATGAGTTAATTTAATTTGCAATGCTGGCCTTTCTGTACTTTATCAAATTAAACCCTAAATGCCTCGCATAACCCTGAAAATATAGAATAAACAGGCTTACGGATAGCTGTGAAAACTTGGGAGTTGTTGCCTTTGCTGCATTTAGAAACTTAATGGGGGAAGCAAGGATCTGATTCCATAGGTACTGTTCAGTAACTTAACTGATCTTAATTGATCAGTTTCTACTTATCAAGGGTATGTATGGCTAGCAGGTTCGGTCACTGCACAGTGCTTACCTTGGGCACTGAATCAGAGAGGCACTCTATGGGAAAATGTCTGGTTATCAAGTTCTGATCTTTCTTGACAATGTTTGAATTTGTTCAGTGAATTCTGATGAAACTTTTTTTTTCCGACCAAGGAGCAAGATAGAGATTTGCTCGTGTTGGAGAAATTCCATAGGTGGTTCTCAGACAAAAGAAAGTTGGTTTCGTCCCAGAACAAGGAGTCTAGTAGTTGCAGGCTTTTCTTTTCATATTCTGTAAAACTTTGCCACTTTAGCCTGCATCTTATTTCTTAATGTCCTAATTTACTGTGTCTGCATGCATATTCCTCTGCTTTTATTCTTGCCTTCTCTCTCTCTTTTTTTTTCTCCTTTCGCTCTGGGTCGTGTGGCCTTTCTTCCAACTTTCCCCTCAATTTCTTGTCTTTAAAATACTTGCTTTTTCATTTTACACACAGCTTGAGCATCTGCCAAGTGGATAATTGGGAGTTAGGGAAGGGATTGAAAGTCCGTTAGGAACTGCAGACAAAAACCTGGACACGTGGTGGGAGGAGTGAGTGCCAGTGAAGTCCTGCTCAGCTGCCTGCAGCATTGTAGGCACATTTGGGACTTGAGGAAGTAGGGGGGGGTTTGCACATAGGAAGAAAAAAAAAAAGAAAATGTAGATGCCAACATGTCTTCCATGAGGTTCTGTGAAGAAGACTTTTCAGTGGCTTGCTATTTTCCCATGTTTAGATTCCTTTCCATAAGAAAAACAAAGAATGTATCCAAGAAACAGATAGAAAGATTCTCTAACCTCTGAGGAATTAAAATTTTGAAGTGAATGGTGTCAACTTGGGAACTCTACCATAAAGTGTTCTGCTTTGGCACCATTCTCAAACTTAGCAAACTTATTCCAAGTTCAAATTTTTAAGAGTCCATTTTTTAAAGAGTTGCATTTGTGTTAGTGGAATTACCAACCCAGACTCTTAAAAAATTAGCAAGTGATAAGCAGTTTTAAAAAGTTCTATCTAGGGAAGAATTCAGCAGCCAGAATAATATATAGAACTGAACTATCAGCTCAGCCTATAATCTTTTTATCCTGTGCATTACCAAAGAGATTAGAAAATAAAAATGAATTGTATTCACCTGTATTGACTACAAATAACTGTACAGTTGAAGTAATTCCAGAAGGAAAATGTTAAAAAATAATTCTCTCTTTTTTTTTCTTTTTGAATACTATTGAAATCTTTAGGATATTCCTATGCAAGGTAAGTGGTTTTGACTAACAGTCTTTTTAGCTGATTGCTGTTTTGTTTGTGCTTGAAACTGGGCTCTGCTCTTTCTCAAACTCTTCTAAAGGTACATCATGATTTCAGAGGTGTCATTCTTCCTCTGTTTCACTTACAGTTGGAGAATGGTTTGAGATCACAGGCATTCCTGTGAAGTCTGTAGACATCTGAATCTACCCCTTTGTTTTAACTCACGCTCAGCGTGATAAAACTCTAGTGAACTCAGTCGAAGTTAGGAAGGCTCACAGTGACCCCAAATCAGACCATAATTTATGCCAGTCTGTATGGAAAAATACTTCACACTTCCATAATGATGTTACTGTGCTTGGATATTCTGACAGATGTTTCAGAAAGATAAGGGTAACTAGGAAAAACGGATTATTTTAAAAGAAATATCACTTCTTTAAGCCTGAAGGCTGTTTGAGTTTGGTACATGACACTGGGCATCTCTATGGGCATGTTGATATCAGTGATAATGTTCTTGGCAATTTGACCATTTTCTTTGACCCTTAATTTGATGCCTCTGTATGTCAGCAATACTCTAATTCAGTAAAAGGAGAATATCAAGCATGAGAGAGAGAGAGAAGTTACCCAATAAAAGCCAGCCAGTGCAGGTTAAGTAGGGCCACTTTTTATTTCGCATATGCAACAAGAGTCTTGAATATCATCACCTTCCCCCCCCAAAAAATGAATCTTTCTCTAGTAGAGCAGTAAGATCATCTTGTTCAAGCAAGGTCAAGAACCTTTCCAATGCACGTCAAGAAGATCCATAGCAAATGCATGTCAAGAAGATCCATAGCAAATTACACCTTTACTTGGGGTTATCAGCCATGAAGTGAGTATTCAAAGGGAAGAAATGCACAACTGTTAATGCTAATTTCAAATGTGTATGCAATTTGTAGTTCTGAGAAATACTTTGTGTCATGGTAGATTGGCTTCTTTATCTGCTAATTAGGGCTCTTCAGTTCCTCTGCATAGACACCTAGAGTTACATCAGTGGTAAAGAAAACTGCTCATTATTAATCTAGTGATGAGGATGTAAAAGCTGAATCAAAGTACTTTGAATCAAACCTGTTGACTTTCATATGTGCCTAAGCCTGCAGTTTAATATTAAAGTGAAACTTATTTTGATTCAAGATCTTTGCACTTACAGACAAGGCTCTCTGAGTTCACAGAGCTTATTCAGAGGAAGAAGCTGAGAAAAATACTTTCTTAGACTTCTATCTAAATGGTCAATCAAACACATGTGTTTATTTAGACTTAATTCCCTGCATGTTGAATACTTACAATAATCAGTGTGTAGTCTGAATTACCATTTCTTATTTCAAAGACAATTGACAAACTGTGGTGGTGAAGTAGTAATTGTCATTTTCAGATCTATGCCCCAGACTGGCCTCAAATTCTCCTGTTCCTTTTTTGTAGCCAACTATGAGCTTCTTTCCAAAAGTGTGCTGTGAATATTATATTCAGTGTCTCCGCAGAGATAATCAACTAACTCCCATATGCAGAGAATTTTGTTGCAGTTTGTTTTTGGGAGTTCGCGGTCCCTTAAGAAAAGAAAATAATAATGGCTTCAAACAAATACATCTTTTGCTCTTGTCGGAATGTGACTAATTACTGTGACTTCCAGCTCTTTTGCCACAGTATTCTGCTGGGACCAAGTGAGAGGTATGATCCAGCTGCAGTCTGTAATTAGGGCAGAGCAAGTTAGCAAACAGTTTATGTGTTGATGTACTGTGTGCAAACCAGATTCCTGTAATGCACCTGGAGAAATTGCAAGAAAGAAAAAAAGAAATATAGATAAAACGAAAAATACTGTCAGAAAACCATATTCAACACTGAATATGCATAGTGATGTGTGAAATTATATTCTGTACTAGAAGGAAGGAGAGGGCTGTTGTTGTTACTCTCAGGGGTATATGTGGATTTAAATATATTCTGCATAATGCATAATGGCATACTGAATTCAGTGCTTAAATATGTTCAAGTAGCAGCCTAACCTGAAAGGAATGTGTATCATGTACTCAGTTCAAAGTTGGTTTTTGTTGGTCTTTGTAGCATTCATGTTAAACTCGTGAACATATGCCATCAAAATTTGTCCACTGGAGAAAACAAGGATTATTTTGTTGGGTTTGGTTGGAGTTTTTGTTTTCTTTTTTTTGTTTGTTTGTTTTGTTGGTTTGGGTTTGGGGTTGTTTTTTTTTTCCTTCTGTAGTGCTCTGTATAGAATAAATAACACTAAAAATATCTAGTGAGCTGATTTGGCTTGTGTTTGCTTGAGAGAACTCTGCAAGTGTGTAGGTGAACGTGCTTTGCCTGTGCTTTTTAAATTACAAGCATTTAAGCTTAATCACTTGCTCTTTCAAGTCATTTGCAATCATCTGCTTTTGTTTTAATATTCATGCTTTCTTTATGCATGTTTTGGAAAGATTGCTTTCTCTCACATATATAATTATACTTAAATGATATAATGGTTATTACACAAATCAGAAAAACAGCAATGTGTTTGGGAGAAGTATGAAAATGGGGGAGGTAGGTCAGACTGTCATCATGCCATCTTTGACAAGCAATCCCTTTAATTAGTCATTAGCCGACTTTCCCAGACAGTTTTCCAGCAGTTATTGTGTCACTAACATTATAGGAGAAGGCATTGCATGGCAAAAAGGCAAGTCTAGCCAACAGTGTCACTCAGAGCTGTTTTTAAAAGGGTGATTTACAGTCTTATGTCTCTTGTGGGATTCTTCAGCCAGTTTTTCTCCCTCTTGGCTAAGACATTCCCCTTAGCAATGAATTAGTGGCTGTATTGTTTTCTGCCTGTTGCTTTTTGGTTGATTTCTTTCTCAGCAAGTACAAATGTCTTATTTGTTATGATACAGAAAAAGTGAACCTGACTACCAAAAGTGAACCATACAATTCTGGCCTCAAACTCAATTTTTCATTCTAGTGTATTGTCTTGGTCTAGGAAATTATATACATGTGTATATGTCTCCATATAGATGCATTAAATGTCATCTTAAGAACTATGCTGGATTGCAGTCTCAAGCAAGGTGTTCTTCAGCTTTTTAAGAGAAAAAAAAATTAAAATTGTGATTTCAGAGGAAGAAGTTTCTCTGTGTATTCATATCATCTGGGTATGCTGATTGACTAAATTGTGCCTCCTAGAAGGCTTTCAACCTAAGCTCTAAACCACAATCCTTTATTTCCTTCCTCTCTTGTTATCAATGCTGAATTTTTGATTGTAGTCTTCAGACCAGCAAGAGATAGGGGTTTAACAGAGGAGTTACTTTGCCACGGTTATACTGTTGCATCCTACAGACTCAGAGATGACTGCAGACTGGCACTGGCTTTCTGTCTGCTTCATAGGGTGACTTCTCCTTGAGTTCTGAAGTCTTGCTACCATGTTTTTTCCTTTACATCTTCCATTATTTTTTTATCAAGTTTTTGTTTTGTCTTTCCAGTGGTGATGAATTGTTCACTCACAGGTTATGATGCTAATATCTTAAGTTTCATGGAATCTCTTGTTCTTTGTACCATCAGATCCCAGTAGCTCTGTGATGAAAGCAAGCATAGTCTTTATGTTGAACATAGCATTGTGATACTACTATAATCATCCTTGAATTCCTGTAGTGTTACTCTACCTCTCTTTCTCCATAACCAAATCAATGTAGCCATTTCCAAGCTGCACTGGTTATACTCTGAAACACCAATATAAGAGATAATATTACCCATTTGTGGATAGAGACTGAGTTCTTAACCCTTGTATCTGGCTCAGACTCCTACTTGAAAGCATGAGGGAATGGCATACATGAACAGCAGTTACCTAATTCCACTAATGTCTATTCTGTGCTGTCAAAATTACTCTGACAATTGCTGCTACCAAAGAAAATGCCTATTTATTCTTGGAGAAACCAATGATTTCTCTGAAAGGAGTAGAATTTCTCACAAAAAATGGTCACTTTTCTCTGTGTTGTGGCTGTTGTAATTTTTAAGAACATTGCTGTCTGATTAATAGGAACTTAATTCTGCACGCTGTAGTTATCTCATCGTAGGGAATACCTCTAGGTGATTATGGAAACTGCCAGATGAAAGCCTCAGAAGATAATTTCATTAATTTCTTTGTCTTTGAAGCCTTGTAAAACAGTCAACAGTTTGACTTTTAAAGAGCAGAGCTAGCACTCAAATTGGCATCTTTTTAGTAGTGTATCCTTCATGTACATTCTACAATTTAATGGTAAAAAATGTCAACAAATGTACTTACATGCTTTCTCAATCTCGTACATCAGTTTGTCTAGGAACTGGCAAAGACTTAAATTACTAAGTGTACAATAAATATATTTGACTTGACGGTTATGTATTAGTCTCTGTAGGTGAATATAGAGGATTAATTAAGTGTCCACACCAGTACATTTTTACTTGGTTTATCTGTTTACTTAGAGACTCATCCTTATCCAGAATACTCCATCTCAGTATAAAATGATTAGTTTTTAGTGTTTGTTACACTGTAATTATATTGCATAAAATAATATTTTTTATGGATTATGGGGTTTGGTGGGTTATTTTCTTCAAAAATAGGCTATTATACAGTTCAGTTCAATGACTTACATACCTCATGTTAAGAAAATGACACTAAAATATAGCATAGAAATTTAAAATCTAGCTGTTTTTCTGTTTTGCTGAATTAACAGAATGTAATCATCTGATACGGTAACTGTCTTCAGAGAAGACAATAGGTTTCAGTCATGAAAAAATTTCCATTGTTTTCCATATTTCTAACTCATTTGTATATTCTTTCCAATATCCAAAAGAAACAGGCAGATGAGGTGATAACTATTTCTAGTCTGTCATCAGATTATAAAACAGTTAATCCAGAAAAAATATTTTGCTTCATTTGAAGTCGAAATATTTTTATGTTTGTGGGTCCACAAATTACTTACCCAATTGATGTTAGATGCGGATAATATTTTTAATTATGTTATTAAATACTATTTCTCTTCTCATTTATATGCAGTTAGTTTATTTCCTTGTCTTCATCTACAAGGATAATGAAATAGGTTTGTTGATGCTGACATTTTGGACTTGTCTATAGCTGAAGATATATTTATTTACAAATATGTTGAACTGCTTCCTTCTGAATGTTATGAACACATCTCACCAAAGAGAGGGCAATCTTCATGCATTTACACTGATCCTAAGCAATTTTTTAAAAATCAAGTTTGGAAACAAATTTGCAATAAGATTCTCCAGAGAAACTAGTTGTGGAATGGTCAAATCATCTTATAGTGGAAAAACAAACTCAGATTTAAATATTCTGGCGCCTGAGAGTGTTACGAAACTTGAATAATACATGTGTTGAAAATAACATCAAGTGAGGGATGATATACAGGAAAGGAGTATTGTAACTGCATTGTTGTTCTTTTTACTCACACTGCAGACATGATCCCTGTGGCTTTGGGCTGGTTTCATTAATTTGTTTACTCTCTGCATGTGTTTTGTGGAAGAAGCCTCCCATAACATTGCATTTTAGAGCCAAATGTTTGCAAAAGGTAGAATTGTTCATCTGGCACAGTGTGAGATGACCAGTGGATGAATGTTGCTCTTGATCCCGCTCTCTGTGCCACCAACAGCGATGTCAAACAGGGCTGGTCCCAACACCCACCCCTGAGGTCACCACTCATCACTGAGCTCCACCTGGACACTGAGCCATTGACCACCAGTCTTTGAATGCAACCATCCAGGCAATTCCTTATCCACCAAGTGGTCCATCCATCAGATTCACGTCTCTCCAGTTTTGAGACAGATATCATGTGGGACAGCATCAAGCACTTCATACAATTCCAAGCAGATGATTTCAGTTGCTCTTCCCTTACCCACCACCACTGTAACTCCACTGTACAAGGCCACAATATTTGTAAGCTTTGATTTTCTTGTAGTGAAGCCCCAGTGGCTGTCACAAATCATGTCCTTACTTTCCACATACCTTACCAAAGTTTGCTGGAGGATCTGCTCCATGATATTGGTGGGCACTGAGGTGCGACTGACTGACCCATAGGTACCTGAGTCTTGGTCTTTTTTCCTCTTAGATAATGGGGGTTATGTTTTCCCTTTTCCAGTCAGTGGGAACTTCAAGAGACTTCCATGACTTCTCAATTATGATGAATAGTGGCTAAAGTCTACATTCTGTTGATATTTGTTGGTATTCAGAAACCCTTTTGTTGTTTTTTCCTATTTGATTGGGTTTTCTTGTTTGGTTTGGGGGGTTTTTTTGTTTGTTTTGGGGTTTTTTTGTGGTTTGGGGGGATTTTTGGGTTGTTTTTGTTGTTCTTTTGTTTTTTGGTTGTTGTTTCAGTGTTTTTTTGTTTGTTTTTTCATTACATTCCTGTGTGATAAGAAACCTTTTTCTTATTCTGCCTGAAGGCTTAAGAAAGCTTTATTGGGGGTTGTTGAAGAAGTAACTGATATGAATTCAGGATTAAGGAACTAATTCTCTTCAGTATCTATGTGCAATGTGCTGGGAGTCCTGAAATGAATATTTGCCTTAGATCCCTAAGTGTCTGTGTCAGGATTGTGTTTCTGCAGCTTTTTCAAGATAGAAGCCAACCGTCCAGGTATTTTGTAGATGATTTCTGATGCAGGATTTGCTTGAGCTTTCCAAGTATGTCCCAGTTGTGATCAATGGCTCTTTCTAATGCCCTGGAAAGCAATCCATTCAGCCCAGTGAACATCACACCCTAAAAATTATGAGCCTAATTTTGGCCAGATTAGTCTTACTTCTAAATCAACGAGTTTACAACAGATAGTCATGCCTGTAGATCAGCATCCAAGACAGCACAATTCATTTTTTTTGAGATTGTTTCACATTTCAGTGTCTTCCCAGTCCCCTAAATTTGTCCCTCATCTGTGCCATAATTTCTGTCTCTGTACCTGGAGGAACACAAACTGTACTAGCCAGAATGAGCTACACTTGCAAATATTTTTCTTAGATATTTTCCTGTTATTTCGTAGAACACTGTTGGTATTCTCTGTGATACACCTTATCTCTTCTTGCTGCTTCCAGTGGTTATCTTTCACAAGAGATGCCATCTCAAGAGAATCGGGAAAATAACAAGTATTTTCAGTATGGTAAGAATTTACAGCCCAACCCCCTTTTTTCCCCTCTTACCCCAGAATTCAGTTGGCTGTTGTACAAAGTACATTAATTAGTTCAGAGAGATGACTTCATGCTGTCAGGTAATCCTACCCCTTTGGGAGACCTGGTGAGTTTTGCAGAGTGGCAGATTTGTTGCTGTATCATAGAGTGACCTCAGCCCCAAGACTGAGCTTTTGCAGGGGTCACTGTCCTTCACTAGAACTGAGCAAGTTCAAATGGAGAGGAGTTTCTCAGCATGTGGAAGGTCCAGACCTAGGTACTGTTGAAAGCAGTTTCCAAGGGAAAGCAAACTGAGCAGCTAGGCTTGCATTTTTGGCCATGGAATTCAAGGCATCCATACCTGCATCATAAGGTACTTTTATTTCTTAATTTAAATGGAAGACTGTGGTTATAACATTTTGGTTGATTGTGGGTTGTTGGGTTTTTTGGACAGCATAAAATGCATTAGCTGGCTTCTGTGTAAGGTAGTTTGTGTGTAGCGATAGAAACACGCCTTCAAATTTGTCCTGGTGCAGGAAAAAAGTCAATACACTTCCACTCCTCTTGTAAAGGAGAAATATGCTTTCCCCAATAATTGTTTTTGTCACCATTCAATGCTTTTTTTCAGAAGGAAATGTGTAAATACCTTGAAATAAGTAAGGTTGGAACTCACAGATGAATCAAAATTGCCTGATACTTTTAAGGGTGAGAAAGGTAATCGTACTGTGGTAAAATATTCAGAAATAATGAAATAAATGTATGGAAAAAGAACTGATCTATTATAAATTACATTTTCCACAGGAATTTCCATAATACGATGCAATCAGCTCTAATTTTGAATAGGTATTACCAATTTATTATAAATGTTGTATGCATGCATATATTGGTACAGTTTCAAAAGCAAAACTGAAGAAAAATCCTAATTGTGGTGGTCTTTATGTAAGAGATTTCAGCTACATTCTTAAAAAATCAGGAATAGTTTAGGTTTATAATTAAAAAAACTATTTTAATACCTTAAATAATCAGGAATTATACCTCTTTCTAAGGGAAATTAAGAAGGCATATTTTACCTTGTTTATTTATTCCGAATAAACTTCAGTACTTACTTTCTGTATTCTCAGGGAAATAAAAAACCATGATACACATAGAATAATAATCTCCTGCTTTCAGACTGTCAGTAGAGGAATGCAAATTTGAAATAAATTCATGTGTGAGATAAATTCAGTAGGATGTGAAAGAGCAAATTCTCAAGAGTATTGATGAAAAAAAGGACTTAGTGGCAGAGTGGATTAATTTTTGTACAAGGGGCAAAGCCCTGACTGAAAAAAGAAGAATTAATATTTCACTATTCTATCTCTCCATTCTTTGCCCCAAACGTCAGGTCTGTGTGTTTCACATGTGCTTACATTCATAGGAGTAGAGGGACTGGGTAGTCTAGGATATGTTTCTTGTTTCATCTGGGCCATGGATTAAAAGAAAGATAAAAATTCATAGCAGAGATTCCTTGGAAAGCACAGATTCCACACATGGTAGTGTAACCATGTCATGATGCATGACCAGCTGATGCCATAAATGTTCCTGCACATTGCTTGTGCAGAAGTACACACGCACACAGTTGCATATCCTGCCACATTTCCCAAGTGCAGACGCTTTGTTCAGCAGCCCCAAGGGGCAGCCAGCCCCAGGGAGTGATCATTTAACCAAACACGGCCTTGGGCTTGACCTCAGTGGCTGGGGCTGTGTCAGGCTGCCTCAGGGAGAGGCATAAGTGCAGAAAGAGAAGCAGAGGTGAGCAGGGTCATCAAACTGTGGCTCCCTTTCAGCAGCAGGGCTGAAGACAGAGCTGCAGGTGGCTCCAGGGAAAGTCACATCTACGATCGCCCTGTAGTGATACCAGAGCATATTAAGTGAGGCAGGGAGCTGCTTTTTCTTATCTATACATCTTTAGATTTTTATTCCTAACAAGTGTACAGGATCTGCTGTGGTAAATCTGCATTGTCAATTACTAGGCACTGCCTGGGGGGACTGCAAGGTATCATTTCACATTTTAGGGCTTATCTACACAGCATTGTCTAAGTATATAGGCGCTTGAATGGGCTTGGGTAGCCTGTGTGGGACTTAAAACACTGCTGAGGTACCTGTGCTATTCATTTCAAACTGGTTTGAGTGGAAATGAGCTTCAATTAAAGCACTAGGTGTTGAGGGGTTTATATTGTTAGCTTGGCAATGAAACTGCTTTCTTTCTTTCCTCCCTCAGAAAAACTCCAACAACTAACCATCAATTGACAATAGAGTTCCTGATTAAAGCTCCCAGAAAAAGCTGCCTTTATAAGTGAAATGTGTGGACGTCTAAGAGAACACTGTGTACAAAAGCACAGAGATTATTTAAAAAGCAGTAGTTTTTATGTGTAATCTTGGACACTGTGCTTTTCATACCTGAGAAACAGCATGACTGGAATCTATTTAACTATGTAGAAATCAATGAAAACCAGATCCTTTTACCCTTATATGTGCTGTTTAGTATCTCTTCCCGTTTAAATTCTTTCAGTATAGATGGAGCAGAATGCTCTCATACATAGTAGTGCTTTTATGTTGATGTTGGGGAATGGAGTATATTCTCATATTACTTTAATCAAAGCAGAGATAAAGTTATGTTGCTTTATCTCCTGTACATGTTGTATTTATTAGTAGGACTGTGAAAGTTTGCCGTCTTCATAGAATGACTGTAAAACCGTTGATGGGGGAAAAAAAAAGATTCAATTTGGCCAGGAATCTTATCACTACAGTATATAGGCTTTTTTCTTTATTCTCTGCATTTTCTAGCATGACTGTCTAGATTTTTAGGTTAAATTGTGTGTTGGACTAAGGTTTCATTCTGTCACGTTATCGTTTATGAGGTGCATTGCATAGTAGGTACCTTAGCAGGCAAAGGGTTGCTTGCATTTATTTGGAGTATTGGTCTGTTGCAGCAAGGCAAGAGCAAAAAACATCTCAAGTATTCTTTCATTTGTTCCTACCCTCCCTTTCTTCTTTCTTCCCTGTGAAGGCTGCTAATCCTTTCAGCCTTGACACCAAGCTCAGAACTGAGAAGTATAGTTGTTGACCAAGTGTGGAAGAAAACAAGTACCAGTCCATTTGTTCATACGGAGTCTAATTTATATGAGGAAAAGTCATTTTGAATTGACAGTTTTCATTTACCTTTTATTCCCAGTGCCATTAAGAACCTCTGTGTTCTGTGATAAAGCTGGCTAACAGACTTGAGGCATTTGCCATGTTGTCAGCAAGCATTTGGAAACATATTTGTAACCGTGTTGGCCCTAGCAGTCTAATGCATTGAGTCTAACGTCTGCCCAAGTGCTGAACTAAAACATTACTTAACAGGCAGCTCTTGGAGGGATTGGAAAGGTGTGCTGATGGGCTGTTACAAAAGCAAATGCACTCTGACAAAGTCCCAGTGGTGTTTCACAAAAGCATATGAGACTGCTTTACATGCAGCTAAGAACTGCCAGTTCACATAGTTAAGCACATCTCTCATTTAAGCATCTTTCCAAGTAAATCTGAAAACTTGTAACTACTAGTTGGAAACCTCAGTTTGAGTTATTGACCAAGAATCTGTGAATCATTCACATGTCAAAATATTATTATATCATTCATATGACATCCTCCCACCATGTTTCTTCAAATTGGAGGGAAGGGAGGAATTAAAAGGGATTGTGAGTTAAAACAAATAATAAAGTTTTGCATTAAAAATTATTAAAACAATGAACAAGGAGTCAAATCAACCATCTAATTAGTTCTTGGAGTTCACTGCTGGGTACTATGCAGAAAATCTGAGGTGTAGTTGGAATATTAGATTGCCAGCTTAATTGGGCAGTATAATTTTGCAGCAGTATATAATGAGAATTCAAGCCAACAATTAATTCAATGGTTCAGCTGGTAGAATTCTTGAGTCACAGCCAGCTTTGCTTATAACCTCAGTTACATCTTTTCTTTCCCTCACACCTTTCTCCTGAGGAGAGTCACTACTTGCTTTCCTACTACTTATTTTAAAAGGAACTTATTGTGAAATATCATAAGTTACGTGGCTTGAAAATCCAATGGCATTCTTGAGCAAATATTGAGTGAGGCAAGAATAAAGGAAGAGCAATATGTTAATAAATGATTTCAATTAAGTAAAATACTTCAATGTAATTTATGCCTTGCTAAGACAGGATTTTTTTTCTGAGTTATATGTAATAAATACATAAATATGTATTATAGTAATAATATCTTTCTAATGTATTTTAGACCTGTGTTTTTTGAGGAAGGATGATAGAAGACATTTACATGTACATGTAAAAACAGACATTTACATAAAATTAATCAAATTTTCAGGAATTACTTCTAATTCAAGTCTCGATTTACTTTTGTATAAAGATGAACAGAATTGCCAAGTCTACAAACTGTTTTCTTATTTGAGAAACACTGAAGGGTACTTCAGTTTGCTGTAATTACTTAAGAGAATAAGTCAATGCTGAGGCAATTTAAATTATCAGTTTATTTTGCAGACAACTTTGAATCCAAGTGACTGCTTCTGAGATCTAGAATTTAGGAAGAGCAGTAGAATTATGATTTAGGAATTTTTCAGTTATTTTTAGGACTTTTTATATGGTATTCTAAGTCTTTGTTTAGTATATAAACCTTGTGGTTTTCCCAGTCACAAAATATAAATTTTCATTACTTTATTGGATTCCCTAGTTAAGGAGGAAAATGCATATTTAAAGAAGAAGTTGCGTAGAAACTGTCACTTTGAACAATGAAGTTCATTTACTAACTGATCCTTTCCAATTTTTGGTAGTACTCTCAGTAGACATGCTTTATGTTATAGGAGTCATAGTTCTGAAATGTAGAGAGCAAAGTAGTATGCTGCATGTCATTAAGACATGCTGTAATATTTTCTGGTTTTAAAACTTTAAAACTGCCCTGTGCTAATGTAATTTGTCCTGAAGAAATCAGTTTAGGCAGTCCCATTACAGTTTAGTATTGGTATATATTAATAAAATAGTTGGAAGGGAGACTTCGTGAATAAGTAAGACAGATACCATAAACAGAAAGCAGTGAAAGATATTTGCAAAAACTCAAAATGGGGAATTGCTTTAAAAATATGAAATCACCCACTTGGAAATTCACTAGGTGTAAACAGGCTCGGGACAGGAGTAGAAGCAAATTGTAACACTAATGGAAACCCTGCCAGGATGCACATTCCCCAGCCTTTTACCACATTGAATTGGTTAGTCCTGTATTCTGCAAGCCACCTATGTACTATGTCTAAAATGACTTTATTTCCTCACCTTGTTCTTTGTTTATGTGTGAAAGGGACAGGAAGAGGAGAAAAAGGTGGAGTAGTAGCGTCCCACTGCAGCTGTCAAAGGTGCACCAAACTGTCTGGCTCTAGGAGAGACCAAAAGCCTCGTGGATATGCTGTCTTCTGACAGTGAGAAAAAACCAAAAAAACCACAAACCCAAATGAATGTAATTAAAATATAATGGAATGCAAATGTGTGTTTCTCTTAGTATTATCCAGCAATGACAGATGAATTCTGAGACGGAGCTGAGATAGTTATTTCTGAAGCAGTTGCAAACTATTTTCAGCAGGAAACTTCACATCCTATTAACGTTGTCACTATCCAAGCAAATGTTGAGCTTTTAAAGCTTAGATGCCCTCTCTCCCAGAAGATAGTTCAACCTGCCACTTGAATTGAATCCAAAAGTCTTTGCTGCTGGCATTATCATGGTGACACCCAAAATTTTTCAGTGCCACGCAAACAAACACATACACTTTGCTCCTCCAGAAGGCTTGCAGTGTCACAAGTTGTAAAATCTCACTACTGAAAGCCATAGGAGAGCTGATTTACTTTGGCTGCCATTACACTGATGGTAATACTGCAATGTCCTGAAGAGCTAGTTCAAGATTTGTCCTATAAAATGTGGTATTTATTGATGTGGAAGTATTTTTGTAGGCTATATCAGAGTAGCTGGTCTCAGTTATAGCTCAACACCCTCAGAATTTTGACTCAAAAGTTAAGGCATTTCCCCGCCTCACTAGCCATTCCTTATTGTTCATAAAATCTGCTAACAAAATGTACCATAAGTGGTAAAATATGCAGACTGCTTACATGAATAATTCTCCTTTTAATATTTGAGCTCTGTTTCGGAAATTAAGGTATTTGCTGTTGTCACTTGCACTGGAGCTTGTGAAATCCAGCTTTGGTTTTCTCAGCAGTTCTTTCCTCTTGTTTTGTTTTTTTTCTAATAATAATAAAAAATCCAGCATTTGTGAAATGCAAATATGTGGTAATCCAGCATTTTGATGGTAGATCCAGGTACTATGGTTGCTCTCTTGTGCCTCTTCCTTGAAGTAATTTATTATTTGGACAACAAGAGGGTGAGCTGCTGATCATGCTATTGCACTTTTAGCTTTTGATGGGCTTCTCCTTTCAAATACACTCCACTCCTAATGGTGTGCTTTGTAACCTGTTGTTGATTAAGCAATCTAAATCCCATTTTAGTCCTCAAAGATGTGCCACAGAATAAAAGAAAAAGCCAGCCGTTCCATTTCAAGGAATAGTTACACACTACTCAGCCTGGAAAACACATTTTCTGTTTGAATAGATGGTGTTCAGTTGAAGACAGAACTACAACTTTGGAAGGATAGACATATAAAATTTTTACAGGTATGTCAAGTTTGAAGGAAGAAATGCATAATGAATCTTCTTAGTTTATAATAAAAAGTAAAGTTCATTGTTGTAAGTGGGATTTTATCAGGTAACACCTCATATCAAGATAAGCTTCAGCCAGAATAAGCTTCCTGGAAAAAAAAAGCTGGTTGGACAGCCAGCTTGTTGTTTTGGTGACATGTTTTTTCCTCAGAATCCAGAACGCTGAGTTTCTCTTAGAAAATGCACAATAAAGTGTTTTCTTAAGAGTGTTATAAAACTGTTTGGTCTCCTTGGAAATTTTACTCAAAGTGTGGTCCTGGCGTAAGCATTTCTAGCTTTAGGATTTTTTAAGACTAGTTTGATACTTTTTAGTGGTTATTCTTTGCTACTTATTTGTTTATTTTTTGTGCCAGAGCTGAGAATCTCCTGGAAATGGTCACATATAGTTGGTGTGTCTGCTGCCTGTGTGATGTGTCTTCTCTGTGGTTTCAGAAAACATTTTTCAGAATCTAGAAATGAGAAAATTGCTCCTTTGTAGCATTAGTAGCAAGTGTCTTTCTGTCACAGAAGCAGCTTCAATAATTTATGAACAAACACATTTTATGCTTTTCTCATAACCTCCTACTGCATACAACTCATGCCATTATCATACCTCGGCGTAATTAGTGTACTTACAGTGCAAACACCTTTTGATGATTTGCAGTGTCATTTTTGAAGGTCAGGAAGCAAGTAATATTTCATGAGCTAATTCTTTCATTTTCTCTATCAAATTTAAAATTTTGTGTTGCCATTAAGTTTACACTTGTCATTCAGAGAGTTAGGATAAAAAACAACTGTTTGCCTGCTTTTCCTATGATGGTTCTGAGTAATTATGAAGATCCCTTTGCCTTCTGTCCCCGTCACATAAATTTGGAGGAGCAAGATCTGAAATAGTATATAAATCACTCCCACCCTCTTTCAGAAGAGATCAGGGTAAAGGACAAATACGAAAAATTCTATTAAACCTGTAAATCATTATTATGGCCTTACTTAGAATACTCTAACTCTGATGCTTACAGATATAAACATCAAAAAGATGACTGAAGAAAGGAGGTCACAGAGGTGACATTATTATCCAGTTCTAATGAATGATGGGAAAGTCACAATGTAAAGCATTTGAACACTGAAAATAATCACATTATAAAACTATTTTTATAGCATATATTGAAGTTAAAGTTTCAAAAAAGACATTGCAAGCATTTTCTTATTTTATACATGACATGCATTTTTTGACTTTCAGCAAATTTTTGAAACTTGATGTTAAAAATGGCATATTTGAAACACACTGTCTTTCAGAAATAAAAAACAAAATACTTCCCATCCAAAACTATAAAGCAGTGTCATCATTTCTTTCCAAATATTCATCTCTCCAGCTGTTAGTAAATCTATTCACATGATCTGTGGAATACCATAAGGTCCACTGGTTATATAAAGTTTATTTTAGTGTTGCTTTGTAAATTAATATTGGGTTTATGTACCATCATTATTCTGTTCTTTAGCAAGTAGTGTCAAGAAATATTTACATTTCCAAGTTCTTTTTTTTAATATTGTTAAGATGTGAGGGGGTCTGATATGGGATTATTTTATATCCTTTCAGAACAAGTGCCTGTTTGCTTTGATTCTAACATGTATTAAGCTGTATTTCCAGTAGCACAATCTGAGCTGTCTAAACATAAATGGGTTCTATTAAAAAAAGTGCAGCAGTTCATTTCCACTTCTATCTCAACCAATATGGCAACATCACAAACCACTTTTAGAGGTTGTGAACTGGTCTTTTCAGTCTGTGTAACATTTATTGGAGATGAAATGCCAAGCTTGATGACCAGCACGTGGTGCCCAGAACAAGGCTACTGTCTATTATGTGTATGTCTCTTCTCCACATGCTAAAAATCTGCATCTTCCTGGAAGATAAAATCCTGCTTGTAGTTATAACACCTTTTAACTCTGTCTTTTCCAGGGCTCTTACATCTCCAGTAGAAATTGTAAAGATCAGCAGTTAAATGGGTCAAAGTCATGCCTGCTGTGACTTAGCTGGTAGACTAGTTGTATTCAAGGGAATACAGACATATAATTTCATATTCTTTGAAGATGCTTAGGAAACTCCAGGAAATGTAAATTTTTTTTTTCAAGATTAGGTTGTACAGTCTTAGAAATGCAGTTAATTAACATTTATTTCTCCCAATTCTATATAGACATTTTAATAGTCAATATAAATGTTAATATATCTTTCAATAATGTAAAGTATTTAAATGTGCATGTAATCTGATACATAAGACAATTCTAAAGGTATCTGAAATGGCTAAATGTTTTACATACATAAGACAGGGTGAATGAAACATCTCTATATCACAGACTGACTTTTTCTTCCACAACCTGCTCCAGTTCAGAATTAAGTGAACCTACATTTCTGAAGCTTATTAACCAAGATATTATTGGTTCTAGAAACTGAAATGATTTTGTTCAAAAACTTGATGATGTTTAATTAGGTCACACATTCTTAGAAATCATATTAATAAAAGATAAAAATCTGAAGATAAACTGTCACTTGTTTAAGTGTGCCAAAATTTGAGAATGCAGTTTCTTTTGTGAGAAGTAAGTAGTTTACACTACCTGAAATCTGACCCACTTAAATTTAGCTGTAAAATATAAATACAGTCTTTGTTTACATATATTTTTAATGCCTACATATGTACGTATTTGTAGTCTAGAGGATGCACGCACACAAAAATAATGTGAAACAATGTAAAAATAATTGTGTGGACAAAAAAGTTGCCTGCAAATGTCCCTATGTTAATATTTAAGTAAGCTGTATATCTAAAGCCATAGAAATGTAAATATTCTGTTGTAAATTATTTCTTCTTGTGGATAATTATGCAGAAATGATACTGTGCATTTTAGCTTCCCTGACAAGTACTAGTATGGCTTAGTAAGATGTATTGTCCCATTCAACTATATGTGTGTGTGTATTTATTCATATAAAAATGCCTCTCTGTAATAGTGAAGTTTCAATAGTTAAATTAAAAACTCTTACTGTTATTAACTTGACCAATTTGCTGCTTAATATATCACTTTCTTGGCAAATGTTAGCAGATTTTGTAGCGTGTATCATTAAATATACAGAAGCTGTGATGTTGCTCCATAAATGTCATTTATCTTTTCCACTTTGGAATCGTAGTATCACAGTATTATAGCTTCTGTTCTGCCTTTTCAGCTTGAAGTATGAATAAATAATGGATCAAATTGTGTTCCAGTAGTATTTTCATAACTAACTCTTAATGTTTAGGGCCCTTCAAGGTGAACACAGGGCTATCTGTGGATCAGTTCTCTTTTATATTGTTGCTGTGGAGATACAAAAGCTAGTTACACTTTCTCCTGGAAATTAATTAAGAGCTACTGAATATTGTGGTCTACAGAATTCATTTTTTTCCAGACATAAAGTTTTCAGTATCATGGTATTTATCACTATCATATTTTCTTCTAGAAAAATGTGCTGTGGTGACAGCAGAAAAACTGAGTTTCAAGGTTTTATGTAAACAGTTTTTCATATTTCAAGTGTCCAGGCTGATTCCTGTTTGATTTGGAAGTAAAAATAGCAAAATGGCAGAAAAGCTGGGGAGTTTCCTTTACTGAGTGATGGCATTTCCACAGCTTAGCAGTTCAGTAATAAAGGCCCTCAGTCTGCTTCTCCACCACCTCCTAAGTCAAACTGTATAACAGCAACGTTTTAAAATGCAGTGTACTTCCCAAGATCCATAGCAGCAATATTACTCCATGATGAAAGAGTCCCTGAATATATCTGAATATGGTTAATGGCTTGATTTCTTTCTTGAGGTGATGATCCTGTTCAAAGACTTGTGCAGTTTATTACCTTTAAAATATATTGTATTAGGTTATTCCCTGAAAACCAGGACATATGCTAACAGATGAAACTAGGAGATAGAATCTCAACTTAGCTTGTGGTACTCTACTTAGCACAGCTGGGTGATACAGTCATATTTCCTACCCTGCTTGACACAGATGCCTTGAGATATACTTCTCAGAGGATTTTATTTTCTTACTACCTCTTCATCTTTCAAATGAAATGTAATGGATTTTATCCTAGTCAAAGCTTCACCTATTTATCTCCACCACAGTTGCTCCTTTGTGGGGTTCAAATGAAAAGCAAGAGTAGAACAATTAAAAAATAATTAAAGGGGGAGAAAAGGGCTTGAAGTCTTTTCATATATGAAACTTCAAACTTTTATGTTCCTAGTGAAAAATCAATGTTTCTGTTTAATTCCATTTCTTCTGCATTTAGTACAAAGAGAAATAAGTAATTGCCTTGCTTGTAAAACTGCTTTGTTCATTTTGCTATGTAAAATTGATGGTTTGAAGTTTTTATAGAACTGGTACTTCTAAGAGTATCATTTTTCATTTCACCCTTTCTATTATCTCAAATAACATACATTTTGTATTGCCACATTTTGCTCTGTTTATTCTTCACACTACTGCTTTTGCACAATTCAATAGCTCTGAAAAATAGCACAGATATATTCTTAAAAGCAATAACAGTGCTAGGTGAGTATTCTTTAAAAATATAAACTTTCTTTTGTCAGTCTAAAGCTCTGTTGGAGTAAATGTAAATCTGTGTATTTTAACTACATGGTATTGTAAAAATGATGATATGCACAGTAAAATTGCACATTAGTACTGGATGAGACCCAGACCCCGATACAGTAAAGGAAGATTAGAAATGATTTGTTTGGTCTCTGTGGAGAGGTGTGCCAGATGTCCCTCTGTTCAAACTATCCCTGGTGATTAACCCCTGGAGCAATACTCTTTGTAGCTGAGGAGAGCTGCTTGCTGCTCTCAGCATCAGGTTAGGCATTGCCTCAGGTACAAAAGATACTGCCCCCACAGAAGAGAACTTCCCACAAAATGTATCATGTGCAAAACCATCTGGTTTAGGTGAAGGGCATAGCTTTCTCTAGGTTAAAGTGTCTTACTTCCAGACTATGTGATGGTGCAGTCCAAGGCAATCAAGTCCAAGACAATAATTTTACTATTGTAGATCTGCATTTTGTTGGCTAATGGGCAAATTACATCAAAAGGGGAACTGTTTGCAAGAAAGGGAGGGCAATTTTGAACACATTACAAATTAAGTTTCTCTAATATATCTTTACATGAATGTGCTTATATGCATACACATCAAATGTATGTAGCTTTTTCACAGACTTAGACAGAAAAATTAAGTAGTGTTGAGACTGTGCATTTGTGATTTAAAGGAAGTGTCATAGCAAAGACCTAGGCATGCTGCTGGTGTAAATTGGTTAAACCTGATAAAGTCAGATGGTAGAGGACAAACAATTTAAGAGTTTGCTTTTGTTTTGTCCTCTTGCTGTGTATAACTCGCTGAAGACAGCAGTTGCATAGGCAAAGTTTTTCTTAGTAATTAGTAAATCATCTATTTTGGCAGCTTGCAGAGTAAAAGCCTTGCTTTCTTGTGTAACGTTCTTTTATTTTTGTAATAATACTATATAAGTGCAAATGAACAGCTAAAATAACTTTGCAATCTTAGTCTGCAAAATATGAATGCCCACTGACTGGATGGTTTGGAACTCTGGATATAATGTAAATAATGTCAGTGAGACTCACCTGCTTAACCCCCAAGTTTAGGTGGCATAGCCATCCTTCTCCTCAGTACAGTTGAGCAATTCCTGTTAGGTGTTGTGTGTCTGGCTCTTCCTTGCAAGCAGTCTTTTACCTGAAAACATTATGTATCTTAGTTAAAGTAGCTTATTTGACTGGCTAAAAAAATCAGTGCCATCACTTTGCTGTGCGGTTCCAATGCAAAACTGCTTCTGTGCAGGTTAGCTGCATCCCAACAGGAGAGACTATTGCAAAGTTCCTTTTTATGGAACAGGAGCTATGGTGCAGAGGGCAAAGGGCAAGTGGAGACAGGTGCAGAGGAGACAAGTGATGCTCAGTTTCCTGAGGAAGTGTACCAAAGTGTGTGTATACTTTCCCCTTTGTGGCAGTTGTTTAGAGGCTGTGCCCCACGGTCAGCATCTGGAGTCCCTCATGCTGCACAAATATTCATTATGGCCGTTCCAGAGATCATGAGTGGCAATGACTGGGACCTAAGCTGAGTTGACATTTTGACCCAGATTTAGCTGATTAGGGAAATATTTCCATTTCAAATTCGGCATGTGCTGTAGGCTACCGGGAAACTAGGGCATAGATTCCCAGAGGGTGGGGGTTTTGAATTGGATGTGTGTTCAAATGTATGCTTATGTAACTATGGCACTGCTAAATTACACACCCCTTCGTGCTCGACTATTAAATAATCAAAAGAAGACATTGCTCCCTAATTTTATGCTTATTTTCCCTGCCAAATTTGAAAATTTTGTAGGAGTAACAATTTGTGACCAACATTATGGTTGTGATTTTCTATGCCTTGAGGTTAGTGTGTCTGGAGACACAGTAAAGTGTGCAAAGTTCTTTATGGATAGTAAAGGGTGGAACTATGGCATTTGTCAACCCATCTCAGTCAGGTAAGCATGAAATTTCCTTAGCATCTGTGAGTTTTGGGATTGGACAGCATGACTAAAGGTCGGGAAAGTGTTTCCCAAAGTGGGGTTGTACTGCCTTGGTAACTTTATTGCTGCATACGATAATGATTAAAAAACTCTGTGCATAGAAAACAATAGTTTTTCTTGTAAAAAAATAGTCAGGGCTTTGTATGTAACTTTGCGTAGGAACGTAAATGCTTGCAACACTGCTTACATTATATTTCTTAGCTGTTTGGTGTAAACAGTTGTGTAGTATAAGGTAGCTTTTGGCTACCAGCTGCTTGCTTGTTTTTGTAAGGATTTGTCTTCAAGAGAACCAAACAAGAAGGCGTCTTTATTGAAGATTATAATGATCAAATTGTTTCATCCCAGTTTAAATGATTGTCAGCTTAACAAATTAGTCTAATTAGGCTAGCAGCATAATATATAATAAATACGATTCCCTGAAAAGCTTCTGTGGAAGTATTTGTTTTAGTTGTTACACCATTTAATTGCTAAAAGTGCCTTTCTCTTCTTCAGAAAAAATGACATTTTTGTTGCATATATTTTCACAAAATATGGACATGAATGATTTGGAGGGAAGAACTGTTATGACAAGATTTGAATGTGATCTGTTGTTTCAAATTGAATAACTTTTTTTTAAAGTGTTTTCATTATAAATACCTCAAAACTGTCAGTATTGGAAAAAGAACTAAACCAAAAGAACTGTATGTATTTTAATATATCTTTGTTACTTAGATTTATCTTGCTTCCATAATGATAAGCTTTCTGTCCTTTCAAGTAATTCAGCAAGATTTAGATTTTTTAAATTTATTTTTCAGATTTTTGGCATCAGTGTTTGGCTGGCTTCCTATAAAGCCCTTTTGCATTTTTTGTAGTTCTTTATCCAGTCATCCATCTCTAGCGTATAATGCCACAGTAACTATTCCAATATTAAAACTTGAATCAAACTTTCCATTATATCACTTTGTTTTTTTTTTTTTAATCCAAGTTTCTCCTGCAATAAACTTAGCTCTGAAATTGTAAATGATACATCATGGCCAAAGTTTCCTTTCTGCAAAGGTATATTTATGGAAAATGATTTTAACAAGTAGTCCCAAAGCACAAGGGTACCTTGTACCTGCCATCTTTATACCATTTTTCTTACCTGATATCTTGGCTGAAATCACACTGTTTAGCAGATATCATCAAGATATTTTTGACGTAGAAAGCGATTTTTGTATCTAGAAAGTGTCCTGCCAAAATGAATGTTTATAAACTGTGTATATCAACTGGTCATTTGGAAATTTGTACTTCTGAAATTAGAGTCAGTATTGATGAGTCTGTAGGTGCCTCTCATGTCTGTACTGCTTGATTGTTTAAGGGCTCCTATGTTTTAAGCAGCTCTGTTACCTGCAGCAGAACTTGCTTTTCAGGGTAAACTAGAAGTACAAAGTAAAACTGCAGAAAATTTTTTCCTCTGCTACTAAATAAATTGAAAATATTTTTACTTCTTTGTTCCCTGTTCTGGGGAGTCTCTCCTGTTGAGATGTAGAACAAATATCATTTATGTGAAGAGAACATTTACAGACAGGGAGCCAGGTGTCACAGTTGAAAGCTCCTCTCAAGAAAGCGACAGTGGCAGGTTCAGAGGTATAGCCTGTAGTCATAAAATTCACGCCTACATGTGAGAGTACATATTTATTCTAGCAGCACCTACGATGTGCTAACTAGCTTTGGAAATTACATGCAGAAGTTATTCCACAGAAATGTTTAAAATTAATTTGAGTGTCATGGTTGCTTCATGAGGTTTACTTCCCTTCCCTCCCGTATTTAAGTTTCACTGTTTTCTTCAGTTCAGTGTAAGCTTCAATCTGTGCTGGAGTTTGATTCACCACCTTTGCTTGCTCTGCAATTATGCAAACCTTTGAATCATGTGAGTGGCATTGTACTGCACATCTTTGAATTTCCTCCTTTTCCAGCCAGTGTAATCACAGGATAAGAGGCGTCAATGGCATACTTGACAAAATGAGAGACTCTATTAATTCTGATGCTTTACAGCCAGCTACAGAGATGCAAGAGCACCAGGAAGCTCTGCTGGGATTAAAGGAGTTGGTCTTTATGCAGACCAGTGAATTGCAAGGTTCGTTGGTTGCATTGGCTGGTGTCAGCAATTTGACAGGAGCCACCACTGTCCTTCACAGGTGGAGAATGTCCTTCCTCTTTCCTCAGGCAGACATTCTTGTACTCCTCTGTGTCAATTCTACACTGGTCCCTTTTGCCTCACCTCTGGCTCACTTGCCATCCTAGTACTTCTCCAAGAAAAGGAGACGTGACAAGGACAAGAAAGCCAGTATCCTAACCCAGCAGTAAAATAACATATTTGGCTAAACTTCTAAAACTCTTTAAATTCCTATGCAGGCAGGAATTTTTGTTTTTGAAGAACATACACTTGAAGTGTAGTGGCTGTACCTGTATTTTACTTTTTAAAATTGTTATTAATTTTTCTTCCTCACTCAGAGTCTTTACAGTCTGCTTTCCCTTCCTTAGGTCCTGATCCGCTTTCCTCTGTTCCACTTAGACTGTAACATGATGACATGACGCCTTGTGACCTGCAGAGTGTGTCAGAGAGTTTTAGAAACAGAAAGGAAGCATGTAACTCCAGTCGTGATATATAATGTGGGTTTCTTTGCAAAATGGGATTGGGGGACAGTTATTTCTGCTTCCAGTGCAGGCTGATGGCTTGTGACTATGATCTTTTTTCCACTTTTGCTGGCAACTCACATGGAAAAAAATGCTGTTCAGATTAATTTGTTGTGATTTTGCTGATTTTTATTAAGATTTTTTTTCCTGCTTGTTACATTCAGTTGAGAGAAAAAGAAAAAAAAAGTATAATCAGTAGTTCTAATAGTCTGGCAAAAAACCCTGCAGACATTAGTGCTGCAAGAAGATGCAGCTGTATGCTGGAAGAAATTGAAGAGAAGCTAAAAGGTTTAGCAAGGAAGTTGGTATAAAAATAGAAGAAATGGGAGATTAGAAACTAAATCAGATAATTTCTAGGTTTTGCACCA
>VWYI01004448.1:0-32397 GCA_013399455.1 Anthoscopus minutus | reverse complement strand
AGGTTTTGCACCAGAGAGAATCTAAGAGCGGTATCTCAGAAAGCTTTCACTTGGGAGCGGGGAGAGGCTTGCCATCCCAGCCCTACTGATAAAGTAACATTAAGTCTGGGTAAGGTATGTGAAGCCTGAAAAAATAGGGAATTCTCAACATTACCAAGTGCTATAGATTTGGGGACAAAGCACTGATACTGTTAATTCAGGTGACATGAAATTTGCAGAAAACCATGGAAAGGAGGGAGGGAGGAAATGAGGGAAGGAAGGAAGGATGGGCAGTTTTATGAGAAATATTGGTCTAGAGTCAGCTTTAAGAAATGTGTCCAGAACTTAGAGTTAAGTAAAGAGACTTGTTTCTTCCATTATGATATGGTTATCGAATCTGAGGTGTTTCCACTGGCCATTGTAATTGTGTTGGTGTGTTTCATTACTTCTAAATGTTTTATTATTTGAATAGTAAGTGATTTGTAGAATTGACAACAGCTATAGTGAAAATGTAAATACTGTAAATATAATTGGCACAAAATCCAGCTAGCCTGTTGGATTCTGTTCTCAGAAGAAAAAGTACCTGGAAACTGAACTAATTCACATATATCTAGTCTAGTTTCATTTTGTCTTTTAATGAGATGGTTCTCAGGATATATAAAGAAAGTGGAGAAATAGGGAGGAAAACTAAGATTAATAACCAATAGTTTGGCTCTGCTCAGAACTGGAGTTTCTATTTCAGTTAATGTATCCACATTGTTAAGGTGGCCTTAAATTAGTAAAATAAAGGGAAAGAGAGCATTTGTCTACATACTGTTACCATTAGAATAAGTCTGCAGACTAGTTTGCTTGCAGGTGTTTTATTCAATTTCTCAAGAGGTATCTAGATTTGTTTCACCTTTCTTCTTGATGGGTTTCCCCATAAAGTGTTTGTCAGTTTGTTTTTTGTTTTGTTTTGCTTTTTTTTTAACATTAAAGTCAATATCCAGATCCTACTATGATTTTGTCCTTCTTTTTGCTTTTGAATTGGAGGAAGGATCACTGAGTTGTGATACACTATGCTCTATGGAAAAATACTGCAGGAAAGTTCTAAATGTAATATCTAGAGTACTGATTGCTTTATTAGTTACTAGGGATCTTTTTAAAAAAAGTATGCCACTTTTCACATATCTGAGCAAGAGCTGAAAGCACAATCTCTTGAAGACTCAACATTTCTCACACTAATCATCTCCAAAGTGCTGAAAAGCTTGCTGAAGGAAATTGCGCAACCAAGTGCAGTGAACCGCCAAAATATAAATGTAAGTTTAAAAGATCTGCAGAGTTTTGGTTTAAGAATTGGTTTAAGTTTTATTGATCTGATATTCATTTAAATTTTTAAAAAATGTTATAGACAGAGACAGTTTGCATTCCAAATTGCATATGGAGCAGTCTCAAGCCAGACTGCACTTCTTAAACAGTGGACGAACCAAACCATGGATGATGGGAAATAAAAACACCATGCTCAATAAGAAGTAGGAATAAATTAGTTACTCCAGCTAATTTATGTCCTAGAGTACAGTTGTTAGTTTACATTCACTTATTCTCAATTTTCTTTCTCCAGTTTTTATGCAAATCAAAATACTACTCAAATATTGTGCCAAATCAGACACTTGCACCATTCTGAGGGGCAGAGCCCTAGATAAGGTGGAGACTGATCTATTTTGTCTCCCAGAAAATGTGTGGTTTGTTGGTCGACGGTTGAATGTATTGTGGATTCTTATTCTACAATGGTACTTGCATTTGAAGTTAATCAATCCCTTTCCAGTTATTCCAAATTAATACTTTTCTGAATAATGGCATTTTAAAGACTCAGGCTGAGCCTTCGTGTTTCGTCTTGGAGTTTAACTAGCATGCTGTTTAACAGCACTAGCAACAAGTTAATGCCAATACCACTTCCAAGACAAATGGCAGAAATTCCTTGTTTTTTCAGAGTCTAGTCACAGACTGAGAAGAAAAGCAAGAGATTGAGCATATGTTCTCTATGCAGTCTCTGACTGGAATGAGGAGCAGGTCAGGTTGTGGAACTTTCTAGGATGAGGATAGGGAATCTGGAGCCAGTTGACTGGCACCTCACTAATTATATTAGACTGAAAAAGAAAAGGTGATACTAGACATTGATACTAAACCTCTCCCTAAGGAGGAAGAGGAACTGGCAGCACATGCTCTATCCTGATATTCAATAATCGTGCGTGTTAGGTTCTCTGAAAAATGTAGGTTGTGATGAGCTCTGGTGTTGAGTATTTGAAATTAGTTTCTGCATTAGTGTAGATTTTTACTTCTGTTGAGCTGTATGCAAGTAAACTTGCTCTTTGAATTGCATATTAGAATCATCATTGGTCTAGAAAGCTAGATAATGGTTCCTTTCATTTCTTTTCTTTTTCTTATTTACCTCTTCTTTTGAAACTAACACGTGTGTTCAGGAAGACAGAATTTTTTTCTTATTTGTAAAGGATTTGAAAATGCTAGATCCAAGTACATGTAGCTGTAAACAATATTCAGTACTGTTGTGGAAGACTACAAATCCTGTTCGTCTCATCAGAACAAATTTTCATCTGGAAGCCTCTAATCCCACTTCCAGTTGTTTCCAGCCATGAATATACCCAGAGTCTGTATTTTACTGTTTGTCCATGAGGTGGCAAACATTGTTGATCCTTGCTTGCCACATGGAGTTATAACATGTCAGTGTTTCTGATATTTTTTACAACCAGAATGGTAGTTGCAGCAACCTTTCTGATGTTTTGCAATAAAAGTGTTTTATATTTGCCAGTACATAGCAGCATCATGATTTCTCTTCTGAAAAAGCTGGTCAAAAAGGTTACGATCCCTTCCTTTTTCCTCTGCTCTTTGCCATATTCTGGCTCAGCTACGGTGGCAATTACTGCCCATGATTTAAATGATTCAGTGCAGGGAGCAGGGAGGAACTGGAACAAGCTGGAGCTAGGAACACCTTTCAGCAGACTTAAATTCTTTTGTAAAAGGAATTCTCGTGTGGATTTATACCTTCATTTCCATGGGGAAAAAAAGTTTAGCTCTTGATCAGTTCATTTTTTCTCCTACATGAATGGGGCACCTGGGCCTTCTGAGCGGAGCTTGCAAGATTGAAGTCCTGGTGGCAAACAACTAGGAACCAAATTGTACTAGTTTTTGGAAGAAACTCCAGAAGTAGTTTTTGTGTATCACATATATATATATATGTGTGAGGATTCTTAGCTGTCCTTCACAGATCTCCCCAACAGAATGTACACACAAAAGCCTCCTTCAGTTCTTCACATTTATACAATTTAGAAATCTGTTGTGATTGTTCTTCGCAGGTATTCAACTAACTATGAACTCTCTTAGATTCTAAATGTTACTAAAACAAAGCCTTCCTCTAATTAAATTTAAACACTCGTGAGTCTCTGACATTTAGCCTACTTAATGGCATTTCTTTTATTTTTGTAATTTAAAGCAGGTCTGCTACAGGCATTTATATAAGGTCCATTTCTTCTTGTCTTTGGTTTGTTAATTCCTTAAGAAGCTCTGTGTTTAAAGAGTGCCAAGCTAATAAAGTGATATGTACCCTGGAAAAATCAATAATTATAAAAGTAGACAATCATCTTCCTCCCAGATTCTCCTGCTTACTACCTCTGGGATACAGTGGTCTTAAGCTGAGATCTGTACTGTTGCCTTTTATAAGGCAAAAATCAATAATCATGCTTAGCTATTTTATGGCAGTGTACATTTGCCAGATTCGTTATCTGTGTGTTACAAACGAGAAAATTGAGAGCAGCTGTGTGGCTTGCTCGAGGTCATACCTGAAATCTGGCAGTTCTGCACATTTTCTGACTTGAGCTGAAACCATTAGACCACTTTACCTCTCTCTGGGGAATTGCCTGGAGATGATGCACTGGTCACACAGAAATAGAAGTTTTGTTGCTGGCATCATTGAATCAGAATTTCTCTCATGTTGCTTGGATTTTCTTCCACCTTGTTTGTCTTAATAAGTCTTTGTTTTGATTGTTAGAGAACATATACTCAAAAGCTTATTGAAACAAAGGGCGGCTACTAGAAGTTGCATTATGAAAAGATGGAGACAGCAAAAGGTGAAGCCAAAAGCCAAACTACTTTGATCGGGGCCACATATTGATGTATAAATATTTTGTGATTTTTGAAGACTGCATCAAAAAGTATTTTTCTAGCATTGAATGAGTAGAATTTGGGGAGATTTATTCACTTGATAATATGTGTTTTGGGTAGAGAAGAAGTGTAAATATGTTTTTGTACCTGGGATGGTATCATTTTAGGAAAGGACTCTTTGTTTGCTATTGTTAGTAGCCTGTATCTCATGGGGATTTTGAAGTCTTAACTTACTGACCATGGTTCTCATAGCAAATAAAAGTGAGCATTTTTTTCAGCTATTTCAGGTAAGTGCAGATGAAGGGAAAAAAAAATACAGAGTTTAGGAGACGTAGTCTGAGAATAGTGAAATTATGAAGATGTCTGCTTTTTTTACTGCTTCTTTTTTATGCTGTTTGTAGATAGATGTTTTCAGTGCATTGCTCTTCTCTAGTTATGGCAAGTAGTTATTCTACCCCCTAGTAATATCATGTTTATCCAACAGAAAAAGAGCTTCAGTAATGTTAAAATTTTATATTTGTTCAATGCAGAAGGGAGCTAATCCCTTAGGGTCTCATTTTTAAAGAAAAACTCAACTCTGAGGGTGAAAAAAGTAGATTGTGACAGCTTTACTAACCTTGTTGCTTATATTGTAAATTTTAAACATCGTTATTATGTTCAACATTATTAAACATAATATTTTGTGAAGGAGAGATCTTCCCTTAAAACTACTAAATACTTGGCTTCTGAAAATGTTTCTTCAGCCTTAAATTCTCGCCAGTGCTAAGAATTGCACTGTGATTGCAACTTAATGCTTCTTGCTGGGGAATAGAAGAGGGGCTGAGCCTGATCAGTCTAACCTGGACCTGAGCATGGTTAGAAACTCCTATGACTTCCATCAAGTCATGGAGAAAAGCTCTAATGCTTCTTATTAGGTTTATGCCTCTGGCTTTGTCTTTGACTATGACCCTAGTTATAAGAATTAAGTTCTTTGAAATTTCTTGCCTTTCCATGGAGAACTTTTTGTCCTGCACTTTTACAGAAGAACATTGTCTCTTAGAGAGTGTAAAATTGCCATTTTTGCTATTATTTTGTGATATGTGTGATATTCAGTGAACTCTTTCAGAAGACATTGGATTACACTTTTTCTCCTTAGTAGCTGTGTTCTTAGTCAGCAGTTACGGCACTTGAAATCCGGGCTGTGATTATGTCTTACATGGATGACTTCAGTTTTTTGGGAAGAAAATGTTCCCCGCTGTTGTCGGTGTCAATTTATGTCTAATATAGAATAAAAACTACTGAAAAATGTTCTCAAATTTATGATTTTGTGACCTCTACTTCCTAGCTCCACAAGTAATTTACCATCAATTACATTTAAAATCATCATCAGTTGGAAATAGGAAATGGAATTACTTCTATGACAAACTGAAATATTTTGTCCAAGTGACTGCCTTATCCCTATGATAAATCTGCATCAGTCCATAACCTCTGTTTGCTCTGTCCTGAAAACCAGTTCTTCAGTGTAGTTATCAAAGGAAAAAAAATCACTTTGTGCACTGAACTCTTACCATCATTTAAGTACTTACTCTTGATAGTTGTATTTGTGTGTTGGATGTGATATGATGCCCATCTAATTAAAGATTACTGTCTCTGTGAGGATGTAAGGAAAACAAAGAGAGAGTCTATTAAAAAAATTGTATGTTTCATTGATTATTATACATGTTTTAGAAAGCTGGGGTTTTTTTTAACTTTTCCATAAAGAAAAAATCATATTTGCAATCTCTTACTATCAGAAAATGCCTACTACAAATATGCCCCTCTGATTTGGCAATACTCTTAAAATGTAGTTTTATTTTCATTGCAGCCAATTCATCATTACATTGAAATAACAGAATACTTTACCTCCTAATGGCTGGTGCTGTAGCTAAATGTTCAAGGTCACTCTGTCTTGGATAGATTTTATTTTTAACATACGTAGCATTTTCATTTAGCTGATCCATGATCAAGCAGTCTTTTTTTTTTTCCCCCTTTAGTTTCTTTGATAAAACTTGCCCAGGGACTCATTAAATCTTAATTCACTGTACAAACCTTAACTCAGCTCATTCCCTGCAGTGTAGCCTGTTGTCAATTCTTTGTAGATCTGTCCTTCTGTGAAATATTTGCATATCTTCTACCCCTTTGAATTTTCATGCTAGCCTTGGCATTTTCAGGGACTTGTCCCCTTGAAAGAATAACATGTTCAGAAATACCAGAGATAAACAGTATGCTTGACTTCTTGAGCTGTTTTAGAACAGAGTCCATCATGTAAAAGCTGTGTGCAGCCTGTTCAATGTGTTAAGCCTCTTACCTAGAGGTCCAGTCCAGGAAAAAATGTAAGAACATACTTAATCACTTGATTTTCAAAGCATGAACAATTTTATTGGTGTCAATGAGATTACTGATGCTTAAAGCAATCGGCCTTATGTCCTGCACCACTGTGAAGGTTCAGGAAACATTTCTGTTCTTTTACAGCCAAAAATAATCTCATAAATACAATTATTTTAAAAACCGCCCCAAAAAAGTTAGGTTGAAGGATTTCTTCTGGCATTTCAAGCACACTGAATTTCCTGCCTGATTAAGAAATACAGGAAGAAGGCTTTCTATGGAAAGCTGGTCATAAACTGTAATTACAGTATATTCTTTTGCTATGTATTAACAAATAGGATGGTTAGTTGCCTGTTTAGATATTGGTTTCTTCTTTAGTCTACGTTTTGTCTTGGCCTATAGAAGTCTTAGAAGGTTTATAAGGATGAAAAGCCAGTTCTGCAGAGGCTGGAAAAAATCAAGGCAAAAACCAACCCCTTATGCTGTTTAATGGAACCACTAAGATTTTCTTCAACCTTGATACAATTTTGTATTAATTTCAATGGTAAGATTTCCAATAGTTTCATAGCACCTTATGTGCCTTAGTATGGTTTAAGCATATAAAATGAGCATATCTTTTTCTAAGCATTCGAAGTGTGAGCATAATTCATAGTGCTGGAAGAGCCTTTATCACAAACTTACCTCAAAATGTATTTGTTGTTGTGACAGCACCTTTCAGAGGTGACGGGAAAGTGACTTGCGTAATGAAATAGTCATTTTTAGAGAAGTTCCTCTATCCAAAGATGCCCCTTTGGAGTTCAGGAATAATAACTGGGCAACTGGCATGATTTTATGTAAATTATTGAAGCTAACATATTATTTAAAACTCTGAAGCGTGATACGCTAGCATGTAACTGAGGGAGCACTTCTGTAAAAAGTTATCATTTTATTAAACAAACAAACAAAAAAATAGCTTATTTTTGATAAGCTAAAAAGCCCTTGGGAGGAAAAAAAAAGTCTACAAATTGTTTCTGTTGGTCTCAACAGATGGCATAACCAGTTTACAAATGTAAATGCAATGAGCAGTGTACATTGCTAAAAGTGTAAATTTGTCATTTATCACTGTTGTTCTCCTTTCCTGTTTAAACAATAATTTAAAAAAAAAAGTTAGCATTCTGTTATGGTACAGAAATAATGTTTTTGAGCCATGTCTTTAAGTGTTTGTTAGAACTTAGCTGTGTGAAACAACAACATCTGTTTGCCGCTGCTGTTTCAAGAAGCACTGCTGGGCTTGGCCATTGGGGAATTTCTTACATTTGTTGGGAAACTTGCTTTTCTGATTAACTGCTTATGTTCACTCTGATTAGGGTCTCTGAAGAGGCTTAAGTGGGAATTCTTATGAGTGATTTTAGGCTCTTACAAGCAGGGAATTAGTATGTGGCTGGTCTTGTACAGTCTGAATTGCTCCACCATTGTATGATCAGTCATTTCACTGCAGAGGAAAAAGTGGCACACTTTCTTCTACCTCACTGAAACCTCTAAGTACTTCAGTGTGTAGTTACCCTGGTGTTTAGTATCTCCACAGGTGGAGAGCAAGGGTAAATGTTTGAAATACAGAAAACTGAAGTAATGGAAGACCATGTGCACTCTCATGTGGTGGTGTCTAAGACTGGAAATCAGCATTAGATTGCTGACTTCATTCCAATGTGTGGGTGGGTGGTGGCTGATACAAAAGGGTGCTAAAAATCTCTGAGATGTTACACAGAGCAAATATGAGCCCCATTTCCATTGCCTGATCCCACAATTGCTTACTGTAGCACTGCTGCATACCATAGCACTAAATGTATTGTGGCAGTACTACTACTGCTTTGTCTTTACCTCTGTGAATCAGAGCATTTCCATCCTACAGGTTTATTATTTCAGTGTTGCATTCATTGCACTGCTCTGCTTTGTAAACGATGTGCCATCTGGTTTTTTTTTTCCTTGACTAGGAATATCTGAGCATAGTGTAGTTAATTAGTTTAAGAATTTAGGACACATTCTTGGGGTTCCCTTAAAATGAAATAATACTTTGTCTATTTGTATTATGTTACAGAAAAAAACAAACCAACCTGGCACTTTATTCTCTTTCATTATCATAATAAAGGTCACCTTAAAAAGAGAGAAAGAAAAGGAACTTAAAAGCAAAGTTGGTTTCAGAGCCCCCCAATCCAAATGTATTTATGTTTTATGGCAGGTGTTTCAGTAGTTATTACTAATTGGCATATAAGATGCTGTTGCTATAGCAGCATCTTTATTCACTAATTGGCTTTGGCACATTTTAACTAGCACTAGCTCAGCTAAACAGTTACTCGAATGAGATCTGTATAGATATGTACTGGAAGTGGTGAGCCAGTGGTGCAAGTCAGTGCATTAACCTTCCACCTCTTGGTCCCCAGCACAGCCCAGATTCTCTCTGGGAGCACAAGCAAGACCTTGGTGGCCTCATCCATATTTGTAAAGCACAAGAAAACAGGAAATTTGTAGCATTCTGAGCTGCAGCTCTTCAGTTCTCATCCTTCATGTCCATTTTGACTCTATCAATTGCTGTAGGGTCAACAAACTCACATGACTCTCCCTTTCAGATTGCTTTTCTGCTGGTTTTCTTGCTTATATTTGAGCGGGTGATGTGTTTCTTTGCTGATCTCCAAAACCTTTGAACTCATCTTCTCTTGACCTGTCTTGTGCTTTTTTCCTTTGGTTCCTGCAGTGAATATTTACTGGGGCTTTGGGGCATTTGTCACTGAAGTTACCTCCCTGAACCACGTAACATTTATTTACTGGGCAATCCTGGTTTCAGTTTGAGTATATCTTTGCATGTGCTTCACAATAGGATGGAGTTCCACTGACAATGCTGCATGCTGGAGGATTTTCATACTTTTTTCACCTTCATGTAATTCCTTCTTGAGCCTTGAGAGGTATAGCTTGTTATGCAAAAATTTTTTATTTTTTATTTTTTTTATTCTTTTCTCTACCTATCTTGGATTTTGTGACAATTTAAAGTCTTGGAATGTTAGTAGAATTTGGAAGTGAATAACACTGTCCTTACACTGTAGATGATCTTCCTATCCACCCTTCCTTCTTTGACTGTAGGTGCCATGTGAAGGACAGAGAAGGGTTGCTTAGTAATAACTCTGGTTTCTTAGCAAGTGTTACCTCTTCACCATTCCTTCTCTGTCTTTTCTGAGTCTTCTTGAGTTAATGAAAAAGAAGTCGAAGAGCTTTTCAAAGCAAGGATAGTGTAAATTTTTTCCTTCTGTATGTATGACTCAGGAGGGCATAGTGGCAGCATGAGCAGATGTTATATATTCTGTTGGAGAAAAAGAAGATTCCTGTTTGGGAGACATGGGTGCATGAGTTACATTGAGGAGTCTTGTGTGTGTGTGTGTGTGTGTGTGTGTGTACAAATATTTCAAGTTATTGAAAGTACAGTTAGAGCTGCGCCTCTTTTCCATGCAAGCTAATGATGGGGTTATTTGCCAAAATATTGAAGTGCTGTGTGCCATAAAATTGCAAATAATTTTTCATTCTCAAAAATGTTTTTAGTGGGTAATGAAATAAACTATTTTAATCTTTAAATATTTTAATCTTTAATCTTTTAACTTCAAAAAAAGCAATTGTATTACAAAGGGACCTCTATTTGAAGATGCTTCATTAGGACAGTGGATAATATGTAAATGAGAGTTTGATTTATAAATGTAATATTAGTTACTGTTAATTATGTCTTGACAACTTTTAAATAGTTGTTGCAGTGATAATAATTTTTTGTTTATAATAGTAAAACGCTTGGTTTGATGAGATGCATACTGATAAGATGTACTCAGAGGTATAAGTTCTTTGATGGGATAACAAATACATTGTTGCTACTAGAATCAGAAACTTTTGAGTTCTAAGGCATAGAGCATATTGAAAGTTGAAGGATGAGTAGGGCTTTTTTCCCTTTATTTCTTTTTATTAATTTATATGTTTGTTAATTTGAGACAGGAAAAGTATACCCAGGACCTCCAGACAAGTGGCTGCCTTTATTCTTTGTGTTCTTGGTAATACCTGCTTCTCATTGTAGTAGACATTCTGTAAAACGAGAGGGAAAACATTTTGAAAACCCATATTTGTTATTTTAACACTCACTCTAGGAAAATTTTGTTCATCATAGCTGATATTCTGTAAGTAATAGCTGGTGAACTTTCCTTGACAGTAGCCTCAAGGCTAAAAAAAATTTAAAAAAAAAATCAAAATAATAATGAAAAGTCAAGGTGACTCTCATCAGTGATATAGAAAACAAACAGATGTTCTCATTTTTATTGTACTTCTGAAAACTGACACGGTATCAAATCCTGCATGTATTTAAATGTGTAACTAACACTACTCTCACAAAATACCCCTTGTAACTTCTTGCCTTGTCATTCAGGTTTGAATTCTACAATGTTTAATAATCTTGTTTCCAATAGTTACTCTTTTTTTTTCCCATATCTAATCTCTGTTTTGTAGTGGTTATCCCTGTGATTTGGGAAGTTATGAAATTTCAGTTAAAAGGCTCAACACAGCTTGAATGTGTCTCTAGCTGCACAGACTTCTAATCAAATGAGAATTGTGAATATCCCCAAACCTAAACCCAAAATGTCTGCAGCAGTTTGGAGTTCAAAGTAGAAATGTCATCTACCTTATTTTCAGTCACATTTCAACCTACATTTATTAGAAGTAATTTCCACACATCATCATCCATAGGCTGCAGCTGAGATCTTGACTTGGCATTGTTATTGATTCTAATAAGAGAAGCAAACTTCTAGGCCATCACTGCCTCCCAGGTTTTTCCATTTCTTCAGTTTCCTTATTTTTGTCCCCACCTTGTTTTATGCTTTCTCTTGTTTTATTCATTGATAAATCTTAGTAAAATAGGTACTCTTTTTCTCTTCATATCCTACTGTCCATTCAGTAAAAAGTTGGAATTTATTATTGCATATACACTAGGCAGCAAAACTAATGAGAATGGTGAATTTTAATATATTAAGTGCTAAAAAGACTTCCATTTTGGGACTGCATAACATATTAGTTCAGTTGCAGAATGTGGGAAGGAAGAAATGTTTTGTGCCAAATTAGGTTTTGTTGTGCCACACATGCTTTGTGTGAAGTATGCAGCATGATATTCGTATGAAAATATGCATTAACGAGGTATCAGGGCCTCTGATAAGCAACAGAGGCAAGGGATTGAGTTATGTGCAAAATATTTTAATGTAGTTACAAGGCATTCACTTGTTCTGAAAATGCTTTTGTATAAGAGGTTGGAAAAAATAGTGCTCAGCTGATTATTTTTAGATAAATGTTGGGGAAGGGGCAGATTCAAATGGAAGAGAGTATATGTCTGGAAGGTATGCCAGCCTTGAAAGAAATATAAAAACACTGAAAGAGGAAAAAAATCAAGTAGGAACAACAAAATTGTAATAGCACCACACAGGTTGGTAACAGAGTAATTCCCTGCAGTTGTGTTGTGAGTTTGTGGGATTTTTCCAATAAATTTCTTAACAGATAAGATACCATTGAAACACTGATAAAATGCTTCTGTAAAAAGCTGATGGGTAGCCCTATATTATACAGAATCATAGAATGGTTTGGGTTGGAAAGAACCTTTAAAGGTCATCTAGTCCAATTCCTCTACAATGAGTAGGAACACCTTCAACAGGATCAGAATCTTCAACAGGTTGCTCAGAACCCCATCCAACCTGGTCAAGAATGTTTCCAAGCATGAGACATCCACAACTTCTTTGGGCTACTTGTGCCAGTGTTTTACCACCATCATTTTAAGAAAGATTCTTCCTTGTATCTAACCTAACCTTAATTGACCCTCCTTCCGTTTAAAACCATTGCCCCTTGTCCTATTGCAACAGGCCCTGCTGTGATCTGTCTCCACCTTTCTTGCAGGCCCTGCTTAGGTACTTGAAGGCTGCTATAAGGTCTTCCTGGGGTCTTCTCCAGGCTGAACAACCCCAACTCTCTCAGCCTTTCCTCACAGGAGAGCTGCTCCATCCCTCTGATCATCTCAGTGACCCTCCTCTGGACCCGATCCATCAGGCCCATGTCCTTCCTGTGCTGGGGCCCCAGAGCTGATGCAGCTCTGCAGGAGGGGTCTCAGCAGAGCAGAGGGGCAGAATCCCCTCCCTCCCTCCCTCCCCTGCTGCCCACGCTGCTCTGGATGCAGCCCAGGACACATTTGGCTCTCTGGGAAGTCAGTGCCCATTGCCAGCTCATGTCCAGCCTTTCATCCCCCAGCATCTCGAGTCCTTCTGGGCAGGGCTGCTCTCCATTTGTTCATCCTCCAGGATGATACCAGGGATTGACATGACCCGGGTGGAGGACTACTTGGTCTTGTTAAAGTGAGATTCCCATGGGCCTGCTTCTCAAGCTTGTCAAGCTCCCTCTGGATGGTATCCTGTCCTTCAGGCATGTCAAGTGCACCACTCAGCTTGATGTCCTCTGCAAACCTGCTAGAGGTGCACTCCATCCCAATGTCCAGGCCATTGATGAAGAGATTAACCAGTACTGGTCCCAGTAGGCCCTTTAGGAGTGCCACTCATCACTGATCTGCATCTGGACATGCCTAAAAAGATGAAATACTGTATTGCTTAGATGAACATAGGCCCAACTAACTCATATGTCTGTATATATAAAACTACATGAAAACAAAGACGAGAAACAGCGAAGCAAAAGCTAAAGCAAACTTTTGTGAGTGACCATCTGTTCAACAAAGAATCATTTTTTATTGTATCAGTTCAGATGTTCAGATATTGAAAAAAGTGGATCAAAGCATGAACGCATTAATAAGACTGGTTTAGATTCAGGAATCATAAAAAGTTTTGTGGTTTTAATTTTTCTGATGAGGTTTGTATCATTAATATTATTTGTAAGATTTAACCTGCAAGATACTGCCATCCACATAATGTAGAAAATAAAAAAGAAATATTTTCTTTTTAAAGGAAAAGAATATTCAGAAAAGATAGCTGTCTTTGGGAGCTGAGAAATTAAGATGTTTACTACCAGGCAATGGGAAATTAAATTCTGAGAGCTTGTCATACTGCCTGTAAAAGAAAAATCAAAATGAGATATATCCAGTATTGTGTCCCTTTTCTTGTGTAGGAAGTGTTATGTGTTTTGTGATTTTTTTGTGCTTTATTTATATTTTAATTGGTTTTTGAAAAGAAGCTGAATCAACAGACTGAAAAAAAAGAAGTCTTTTGTTTGAAGGTGATACAAATCATACACTCAGCGAAATCTTTCTCAAATAACAGTTTGCATCAGCTTTGGGCGAAAGGGAAGAACTTGTATCCAATCTTTTTTATTTTTTTTCTACTGGATAAGGATGATAATGTTTTCTACCTCCTTCCCGATCTCATTCCCCCAGCCCTGCAGCAGTGTGTTTTTTTGTAATGTGAGCATTTACCAGTTAGGTCCATGAGTCCTGACATGGGGACCACCAAACATTAATCAATGGCAATTATTTTCATAATGACTGAGATAGTTCATCTTCTAATAACCATTTCTTGTCTTTCTTGCCAGTCAGTCATCTTTGTGTATAATCATATGATTGCCTTTATTTGTAGATAATTATTTTTTAACAATAATCCACATTCCTAATAGAGCCATTCAATTAGTTTAATAACTCATAATATTTATGTTAATCGGTTACTAGTGTTAGCTACATATATCATTTGTTACAAATAACATTTAATTAAAAAGGAACTTTTATAGTTTTTCTCCTGCCTTGTGGATTGTGAGTACCTGCCTTCCTGTAGACAACTAATTGATACAGAGAATACTGTGCTTGAGCTTACACAAGAGCATACTTTGGGATGACAAAAACTTCCAGTGGCTTTTGGTCAGACCTGTAATGTAATCACATCACAGCTGACGCTGGTAATTGCATTTATGGTGATTTGTACAAGCTTCACCCCTTAAAAATAGGAAAACGAGTTTGACTTGCTGGGCTATTTCTGACAGTGACAATTACAGGAAACACTGTACAGAACCTTAAAAGTATTTATGTAAGTAGAAGGATTTATGTAATATGGCAAAGCAAACATTGCAGATCTGCACTTTCTAGGCATATGAATACATTTGCAGCTTGAAAGAGGGAGAAAAGTCCAAATTTCAAAGGTTGTTATCGTGTTTTAACCTCAGCCAGCAACCACACGGCCACTCATCTACTCCCTCACCAGTGGGACTGGAGAGAGAATCAGAAGGGCAAAGATAGAAAGACCATGGGTTCAGACACAGAGAGTTTAATAGGTAAAGCAAAAGCCACACATGCAAGCAAAGCATGGGCAGGCTTGTGTTCAGCCATCACCAGGAGAGCAGGGTCTCAGCACGTGTAATAGTGACTTGTGATGATAAACACCATCCCTTCAAATATCCTCCCCTCTCACTTTCTTCCTTCCTCTTTATATGCTGAGCATGATTTCATATGATATGGAATAGCTCTTTGGTCAGTTTGGGTCACCTGTCCTGTCTGGGTCTCCTTCCAACTTCCTGTGCACCCCAAAATTCCTTTCCAGAATGGCAGCACAAGAACCAGAAAAGGCCTTGTATCTGTTTAAGCCCTACTAAGCAGTAGGAAAAACATCTCTATATTATCAAACCTGTATTAGGCACAAATCCAAAAAGTAGCCCTATACCAGTCACTGTGAAGAAAATTAACTCTCCTCCAGCCAAAACCAGCACTGTTGTTCATTGTCATATATTTCTTTTTAGCATTAACATTGTTTTTTATGAAACCATGGAGCGGTTATTTTAGAAGTAAATGAGCTCTAGTCAAAATATGAGCTGATCTGAAAAGGTAGCTGTAATGTGTACTTCAGCATTATCTTCTGATTAAATTAAAATTGGAATATGAATCCCTAGGCATTTAGTTAAGCTTTGTACAAACATTTACTGCAGCATTATGTTCTGATCTAGATATAATCATCCAATGGTCTCTGCCCTTACCTCTGCTGAATTTTTAATTTAGGGATGGTTAAGTCAGAATTCATTGTTGACAAGGGGCTTTGAGCAGGAGAGGGAACTATGTGACCAGCAAAGGTTTCTTCTCAGCTAGAAGGATGTAGTTTGTGTAGCAATAAATCAATAGGATGTGCATCTATACCATATGTAATTTTGAAGTGTTTTTTAAATGTTCTGTATGCACTTCTAATGCATATGTTGTATCTGAACATAGTTGTGTAGGCAAAACCAACAGCTAAAATGGGATGTGAAAAGAATTAACTTCAGAAATAGAATAATTTGTCTTTTTGGCTCCCTTGGAATCTAGTGAAAAAAGCTTCCTGTGGTTGATGTGGCAAGTAACTTAGTGCTAAATAAAAGCAGTCTTCAAAAAAACCTAACAACCCAGCCCAGTGTAGGCATATCTCAGAATCATTGTATCTGCTCCTGGAGAGTATCAGATTCACCCACAGGGATTGCTTCCAGGAATGACATCTACTCCGCCTGGAAAGTTAGCTTGCCCTGAGAGGCAGTGAGGTACCTAGGACTACTTAAGCCATTAAAGCCCTGTACTAGAGGTAGATCAGCAAAAAGTATTTTTCTGACATGAAATAAATTTAGATTTATTCTTCTGTGGCACACTGTCTAATGTATATGAAAAATTATAGCATTGAAGGTCTCTAATTGTCCTTAAAATATGCCAAATTGACTTGCTATATAATGCAACAAATTACTTTGTTGTTGTTGTCTTTCAAGAGATCATGTATGTTTTGCCAAACTTTGGCTGAACTTCACTTTGCAGAGTTGGATGTCATCATTATAAACCAGGTGCAAGACAAAAAAGTGGCTATCCATGGTATACTTAGTTCACGCAGGAGGACCTAAACACATGGGATCGGACTGTCAGCAGAAGGGTGGCTTTTGGCTGGAGCAAGTGACTTAAAAGAATGGGAGAAGGGGTGGAGGTTGACTAAATACTGAGGCTGCCCATTGGAAATTCAATCTGAATTTCCAGTGCACAGTCTTAAAACAGGAGGACTTCTGCTGAAGTGTGTACAGAGGATATGCTTTAAGTGAAAGACGTCATAGGCATTAGTGCCTAAGAGACCTGAAAAATCAAGTTCACAAATGGACAAAACAGGGTGGCTTTAAAACAACTTGTGTAAAACTGAAGGCAGGGATAGCAAAATTCAAGTTCTTTTGAGTCAGGTCTCCCAAAAGGAGAAGGAATCAGGAGATCAAGTGAATAAGCAATTAATGTAACGTAATATAATGTGAATAATAGAGTGTGAATGAGATGTCTGCAAATGAGTTAATATTCTCCTACTTACTTTTTTTATTATGTTTACAAAAACTTTAAATATAAGAACAATCTTTCAGCAGATTTTGGGACATGCAGGGGTCCACAAATTATTAGAAGTTTCTACCTGATCAACTTGAGCAGGTTTTTGTTTCTTGAGAGGTAGTACAAAGGAACATCCAAGTTGGGGGGAGCCAAGCTGTACAGAAACACTCCTTGGATTATCAAGTTGAAACATATATCCTATCGCTATCACGTAAGGGACTGAAAGTACACAGAAAGACTGTTAGTGCCTTGTCTGATTGTGTCTAGATCTAACGTAGTACTGTAGTTTGGCCTTACGAGATTGCAATCCAAACTGCTGTATAGTGTATTTTAGGATCCTTCACTTATATGTAGAAGCAGATTGCTGAGAAGTGTATGTAAATGTTGAGTTAGAGTTGAAAATGTGCCAAGAGACTCCTAGTAAAATATTTACTGATAACTTTAAGATGGAAATATGTCTTCCTTATTGAGCTATAAGTTCAGTTTGGAATGTGTTTTGAGGAGGAACATATTTATATTAATATATCTATAGTCTATGGGGCCACATTTGCTCTTGGGGTTATTTTCTTTTAGTAATTTTTTTCATGCCTGGCATAGCTTTCAAAAAAATGAAAACAAATAGATGTGATTATATGCAATCATCTTCAATTGCATATGCATTTAAATATTTTGGAATTTATGATGGTCTTATGCTATTTTACACCACCACAAGAATGAAATATTTTTTTCTTCTTTCTTTGTAAAGATCACACTGTGATCTGAAATCTAATAAGAGAAAAAGGCACAAGTGATAAATAGTATTTCATCAGATGGAACGTAAAGACTGAATGTTGGCTATTATTAAAGTTGGATACTGCTCTAGAAGAGATTAAGTTGTAAACAATTGTCTGTGAAAAATAATGGGAGGGTTGATTGATTTTCTAATCCTGTCTTTCTAAAAAGAAAGTTTCTGTTCTGCTTGGGCTTTGCTTTGAAGCACTCATGTTCCTCTTCAATACTTGCTTTGATTCTGATTTTTCATTTGTATTTATGCAGATGATTTATCTTCCAAAGTCTCAAGATCCATGCCCCCTTGGTGTTCAGTTTGTCAAAATGAGCCTCAAGGATGGATGGTTTCTACATAAGTAGAAGTGGTCTCAGCACTTAAAATTTTAAATGCGAATTCTTTAAAATAAATAATTTAATGGGATTTTTTTTTTAATTAGAAATGGAGTTAAGACTAAAAGGTGGCATATGAATTTCAGGTAGAAAACAGGGCAAAGCTGTTCTAACAGACATAGTCCCATTGAATTGGCTCACAGAAAAAAAAGTCGTGACAAAAAGCAGATTTTTCCATCAAGACAGTAAAAATCTTGAAACCAAAATGAATGCAGGTTGAGTCAATGAGGTGTTCATGATTAAGTCTGTTGCACCAAAATTGAAACTTTGAAGGAATTGAAGGAAGAACCTGAACTTTGAGTGACATCTGGATCTCTTAAAATCTGATGGCACCATATCTGAAGACATGATCATGTCATTATATTGAAGCGACTTACATATATAAAACCTTTTAAGAGATATTGCATTGGAAAAGTAGTAGATCCAAGGCAGGCTTTACTGAACTCACTCCTGAGCTCAGAGTAACAGCAGAGTACTTGGTGTGTCACTTCATCGACATGCTGCGTAATGCAAGTGAAAGCCATCACGCCAAAGCACATCTTACCACTTTAATATTTACTCTCTTTGTGAAAGTAACATACTCTGCTATTACAGGAGAATGTGGTAGTGATATAGCCAGACCTTCTGTCTTTAGGAAGTCTTACAGTGCTATTTTGCCATCATGTACAAGTGTGAAATTATCTTTCTTAACAGTTCTGACATCAGCTGGCTTTTTTTGTTTTTTAATATGGTAATAACTAAGACTAAACTAGCCTTTTTCCTAAGACTGTGCTTTTTAGCTCGTAGCAGTGTTCTGAAACATTCTGGGGTATTGGTCTGATTTCTATGATGAGAAATAAGAGAAATGTTTGTATTCAAAGTTCATGTCAAACTACTATGTGCTAGAGAAAACTTCTAGGGAAAATGTTGTATCATGGGATAGCCTCTTTTAAAATCATACCATGAGGTTGGGATGATTTAGAGGTCTTGGGCTGTTTGGGGGAGGGCTCCCTTTTTTTTTTAATCTGCCTTTTAATCAGGCAGTAGGTGGGTTTGTGCTCTAAGAAAAGAGAGCATTTATTGGAAAAACATTCATTTGATGGGTAGCAAGCTCTTCTATTTATTTCTGACATTGATTGGTCTGTTGTCAATACACATCTTTGTGGAGATCCCTCACAGACAGTGACAAAAATGGAACAGCAATATTTGTGCAGTTATGCTGTAGAGGGAGTATTTAGCTGTATTGATTTGATTGTTTCATATATTGCAATACTCAGATTTTCAGGTTTTTCAAGGTGAAATCAAAGGACTTCACTATATTCCGTTAATAACGGGTGAAATCGTAACTTTAGAGTTCAGACAAATGTAGGAAACTTGTAAAATTGGTAAAGTACTTTTAGTGAAAAGCTTCCCTTGAACAGCAAGCTAATACATACTTGGATGTTTTGCTTTGTTGATAAGGTGGAATCATGAACCCTTTTCACTTGGACTTCCTTGCTACTGTTGTCCCAGAATAGCTACAGTCATAAATATTTAGACTGGTTGATGTTTTCAGTCATTACTTCGAGAAGTTGACAGTAACTTTTGTTCAATGTGAGGATGTGAGAAGCAAAACAGCAGTAGGAACTAAATGCCGTATTCCCTTACAGCGTTCATTGGAGTTTTCAGCGAATACTTAACTGTGACTTCTGACAGAAGCTGTGTCATACTCTCACCTTGACAAGATTAAAAATTTATAGTGTTTTCAAAAAGAACTGAGTTTTTTAATGTTCTGATTGCATTTCTGAAAGCTAAGTGAAAAGAAATTAGAAATGACTGACTGAAGGAATGTAAACGGAGCAACTGTATATCTGCTTGTTTGGTGCATAAAATCCACATTCATTTTAGAGCTGTCTTGGGTAATCAAACATTCCTGCAATAGCAATGAAGGGATGCTGCAGAAATGTTACATGAAGGCAGAAAAGATAAAATAAATGCCTCTCTTATTTTTCCTTTTTGAGGAACAGAGACTGTGGAACTGAATTGCATGTTACAGGAACCTATAAAAAAATTAGTCTATGCCATTCTTTCACTGAGAACATGGGAATCTATGCTAAGCATGAGTTAATTAGGTGGTTAGTGCTTAGTTCAGCATCTGATGCTATGATACATATTAAATAAATTAATCTGATTGCATAGAGTACTAAAGCCACCCTGGTCCTCCCAGGCCAGCAAGCGCTTCAAGCTGAAATCTCAATATATTTTATAACAAAGGCTGTAAGATGTAGGCAGGAAACAATACATAAGCAGGTGTATTTTCTTGTCATACTGTGTAAAGCGGTCTTAAAAACTGCCTTCACTGGCCTTCTGAGTAGGCCTGATGTTATAAATCAGGCATCCTGATACTTTTAGAGGCTTCCAGATCTTAATGGGCAACTGAGCTCCAGCTCTATTTTCTCCTCACATGTTTATTCAAAAATACCTTTAAAATATATAAAAGATCAGTGTCATTTTAGAGATGCTATTGTGTATTTGATCTCTTAGTTAAGATTGTGAAAGAAAAAGGCGGGGAAGGGCTCACCACTTACAAGTTCAGATGACTGTACTAAGTTTTGTATACCATTAAGTTAGTAACTACAAGTCATCTACAATGCCTCTACATTATTGATAACATTACCTTTGTTTAAGGCTTTGCATTTCTATGAATCAGAGGACTTGGAAAACTTTATACAGTATGGATCACTGACAGTCCTAGGCACTTTCAGGTTTAAGCGTTATACCACACAGAGCGGGCGGAAAAGAAGTTGTGTGTGACTGAAACTGTTGAACTGCCATAAGTTCTAGCAAACCTGAATTTCCCATGGAGAATGTCTGAAAAGTGTCTTAGTTTTAAAAAAACACTGTTATTGGGCCAGATAATACTGAAGGAAAACATTTATTTCTGGAACATGAGCAGAAAAAGGAAAGAAAGGCCTGGTTAAAACGTAAAGGTATATATCCTTCCCCCTGAGAAGGCAAACTATGCTGGAAGTCAGAAATGTGAGGAAATGCAGTCAAATTCATTGGCATCTTGCTTTTCAAAGGAGCATTATGTAATTAGAGATACAGAATTTGTATCAGGAGTGATGACAGTAACCAGCAATGAATAATTAAGTTCCCAATTCTTTGGTTGACAAATTTGTGTAATTTGAGGCTTTATAAAGGTTTTCTTTTTGATTCATGGAGGGCACAATACAGATGCTAAACATTCAATTTATAGAAAAAAAACCACAAAACCTTTTGGTTAAATAAGCAAGCAGTCATTGTCAGACCATTTTACTTTGTGCTTTTTTTTTGTGTATATGATTTCACAAATCATTTCAATGTCCTTAAATGATGATCTGGAAACTTTTGGGAGGTATGTTAATATAATGTACCATGGTGTACCTCAGCTTTTCTAGAAAGCTGCCTTTAAGCATCCTAGATTAATTTAGAATTCTGAGAATGAGGAGACAGTGCTACTGCCCTCATGCAGCGTGTTTTCTTCAGTATTTCTAACTTGGTATCTCAAATAACTGTGTTTTGTTTTCAAAAAATTTAAAGAAAGTACTGGAAGTAGTAGGTAAAGCCTTAGCAGCCACTGAAGGACTCATCTTAAGTAAGTCCTAAATGTACGACTGAATTTGGTACCCAAATTTGTCCTTTGGCTACTCTGAGAACTGGACATAAAGGTAGGCTTTGACAGTGCTGGAAGAGTCTCATAGAAAACAGCGGGGCTGGGGCATGGTGCCCTTGTTGGGCACTGTCTGCCCTGGGGGAAAGGGTTTTGACCGTACTGCCTGTTTGCACGCTTTTCTGACAAATATGAGAGCTTGCTGCCTTTTCCTGGCAGCCTGACAACCTTGACAACAAGGGATGCAGCTAGTGAGATTTTTGCTGCCCCAGCAATTTAATCCCACTTTTCCCCCTTGGCTCCTTGTTGCTGTGACTGTGACCTCTTACTGCAGTTTCAGGAGGTATTCTTGGAGTGACAAGCTTGGGGTGTAGTGAGACAAATGGTTTCTGCAGATCTAACCTGCACTGCATGTGGCCACAACCTGGAAAGCTGTGGTCTCAGTGGCACAGCTATGATATCTAAGTGAAGAATAATCCTAATTATTCTGTCTTTCCTTAAAATGTGGTATGGGAATCAGTGATGTAAAGTTGGCTCTTTTATAGGGCTCTCTAGATATGTGTATATATGCTTCACTCATCCTAGGCAAAGGAAAATGGAATTTCACAAGACCTGAAAAAGAAAATTATTTCCAAAAACCAGTGTCTAGCCCTGCCTAAGTGTCTGGTAAGTTAGTTCCCAGCCTTGGCTTCAAAAAGATGAGAGAAGTCAAAATGGAAGCCAAGATCCACCCAAGACTGATAAGTTTCAGGTGCTTGATCACTTATTTTTTAAAGGCAATACTTCCAATATAAATACTACTGTAGTCATACTTGTCTACCCAGTCCAAATGATCAGTAGGCCCTTATACATTGGGAAGGAGGATGCAGTCTTGAACATCAACTCAAAACAAACCTCCAATTCATGATCTAGATTCAGAATGAGACAACACTGTTTCAACTGTGCTTTTCAGATTTTGTATACGAGAGCTTCTCTTTACCTAGTCATCTTCTTTCATTCTGTTACTTGTTTTTCTGGGATTGATTTGTTGGTTTGGGGGGGAATGGGCTGAGGGAGATTGTGGGAATAGGGGATCACACTGAGAAGAGATTTGCCTACTTGTGTGACTTCCTTGGTATTTGGTTCATGTTTTGTTTACATGCACAGTTGGTATTTCAGAGATGTGTGGCAATTGCTGGCATAATACACAAAAGATGAAGCAATCTATCTGTTGGAAGAGCATACTGTGTGTATTGATTGGGGATTTAATAGAGCTGCTTCCTGTCAGCTGGCATAAAACTGATCCAGTGAGGACGTGTTAAAGAATTACAGACAAGATGAGGAGGAAGTGGCAGGAATGAAATAGTACTGCACACACCTTCCTTCCTACCTGTTTGAAATGTATTTTCAAGCAGTGACAGTATCAGCTAAGACATTGATGTCATTGAGCCTCTTTATTTATGTAAAGGAATTTATTATAATATATACTCTGTACATTGTCCTTTCCATCAAATTTAGTTTTTGACAAGTGTGAGCATGCCTGTCTTATGCTGATACTCTTCTCCTATCTTCTTTCTTTCTCTTTCTTTTCTCTCTTTTTGGTTCATTGTGTTCACTGATGACTGGATTACTCATAGAACATTCTCCACTATAATTTATGTTTATCTGAAAATAGGAACTTCAATTCTTTAGTAATAATAAACTATTCTATCTAAACAGTCTCAATTTCAATTCACTGCCTTCATTTTCTTCATGTCCTGTCATTTTTTTCATTTGCTGCTGCTGTTAATCTGACATTCTTTGCTCCAAAAAAAAATGTGTTTTATTTACAGGGCACAGCATTTGGAAGTGCTCCTGTACCTTCTCGCAGGCAATTATGTGAGTCTCTTAAATTCCGCTCTGTGTTGTAAAGATGACTATGTGTTCATGTGCTGTAGCATGGCATGCCAGTCTAGAGTTAATGCCCTGAGGTCAATATTCAACCACTGGTGTTGTATATTGCCTGTAATGTGTTTGTAGCTAACAGCTTCTCTTGACCCCTTCTTTATTTCTTTGTTGTATTCCGTTCAACACATCATGAAATGGGGCTGCACTGTGCACTATAAACTCGCAAGCAGGGAAGAAAATACCATAATGACTCAAAGTCTGGAGGGGAATAAGAATGATGTTATCAGATCATGTGTGCAAAATAGTAATGAGTAGTGCTGTTAAAACTAAAGTATTTCTTTTTCCTATTCTTAAAATTAATCTCCATTGTACAGACAAAAAAAAAATCTGGACCTCAAAAAACCAAAGAAATGGAAAATCAAACAATGTGGTGTAAGGAAGACATTACTGAGATCAATTGTATTCCTTATAGGACTCTCCTTCTAATTAATTTGAAGACCAAGTCCATCTGCTGAGTTGGGGAGAAAAGGGAACTTTTAGAAAGGGATTTCATTCATTTTTTTTCTTAAACCCACTCGAATTACTGACAATAAATAATCTTTATTTTAAATTAAATTCCCCCATCATCCACCAAAACCCCAAGAAATCAAAAACAAGATGTGCTATACATTTTTAAAAAATATTAAAAAAGAAGACCAAACCTTGCATTCGAATTCCAGATGATCTCTCTGCTGCATTGACAGTATTCTCATGTGAGTGTGTATATTGAATATATAGATCCTCAGAATACCATCAGACTTTGAGATAAGGACTTTCTTAAATTCCTTATTTCTGTCTTGCTCCTCCTACCTTGAGTTAATGTCCATCCTAAAGACATTGGTGTCTTCCATATGCATATAACGAGCTACAGCCATGCACTGCGTTATTATGGTTACTGTGCACTGCATCACACTGCTGAATGTGAAACATATTCATTATAATGTAACATTACAGGCTTATTCATAAATACAGTGCAGTTTGATGCTTCATTGTTGGCAGTCTTGAAACATGTTGCTTGCGTAAATTCACTGGCGCTGCTCTTGTGTATTCCTAGGACAACATACAGCATTTGTCTATGAGTGTGGGTCTTGCAAAAGTAACAGAAAATATGATCTGTATATGACTGTCCTTTCTTTTGTGCAATTATCTAAGATGTTCCTATCCCACTGAGTATATCTAAGGGAAGAAAAAAAATACCAAGATGTAACACTCTTCATGAAATATAATTGTGCTCCTATTACAGTTATTTAAGGTATGGTGGGAAGAATTAATATTCTCAGCGCATCCTTCAGAAAAACAATGCTGAAGTTATTTTTCACCCAATATGTATGTCACTTAGCAGTCTGCTAAAAGGAAAATTTGAATTTCTGTCTGGCTTACTCTCATTTAAATTAGTCCTGCTACTGATTTATATGATTAACAACCTCAGTGAAGACTTTGGAAACACACTGCAACAATAACATGCTATAACATGTTTAGTTATAAATAACCAGCATGTCCACTGTTGATAGCTTCCTTCCTTGTATGGAGCCCCTGTTTGAGGTGAATGATGAACTGTCACAGAATGAAATGTCAGGGATTTGAACATGAAGGAAGGTATAGGAAGCACAGAACATGTTTTATCTGGCAAAGACAGGTTAAAATATGTGTAACAAAATGAAGATGCAGAAGTCTGAAGTACACAGAGGAATGGATAATGGTTGGGTTAAATATGTAGATGGGCAGGCTGGAAGAAGTGGTCAGAATTTCCGCTCTTACTTGTGAAATAACAGTAAAACTAGCACTGCTGAAATGGTGAGATGTGAGAAGTAAGTTTAAAGCAGCATATATAGAATGTGTCAGTGGCTTAACTGTGAAGAAAAAGGGAAGAAAAAGCCCCCTGTAAATAAGGGAACTTATAATACCCAGGTGAACTACTTTAGCTAGATGTTTCCTTCTTTTATATGTTTTGGTAGGCAAAGGTTATCTAGAATTTATGAGTATTTTGTGGGAAAGTCTAAGTATAAGGCAAAGGTTATCTAAAACTATGAGTATGTTGTGGCAAAAGAAGCTAAAATTAGAGCTTGAATATCCTGAGTTTGTCTTTTACTTGTTGAGGATAACTTTTCTGGCCCTTGCAAAGCACTGGATGTTACTGTTCATGTACCAAAATGGGAAACGAGGATATGTGTGAATCCAGAGCAGTAGTGCTAAAGAAAACGTGCTGTGTCCTACTGCTGAAAGGTAGTAGGAATATTTTCTTCCAGATGGTGTGACCAGTGATCCTGCAGTAACTCTACTGCAATGGAGGAGGCAAGAGTAATCTGATCTCAGTTCATGTGAGATGTTGTAGACTACAGGGCACTTGTGGCTGCTTCACCTGCAGAGTGAGCAGGGGGTGCTGCTGGAAGTCACTGGGAGGTCGCCTCTGGGCATCCAAAGCTGTCATGGACATTGGGTGGTGTCTGTGCCAGTGCTGCGTTACGACATTTTCTCTTGGAGCTCAGGGTCCAGGGGAACTTCTGGTGAAATGTGGCAAAGCAGCGAGTGGTTGAGACTGAGATGCTGTTTATAAACCATTTAAAAATAAGTATCTTCTACTCATAGCACATTTTAACACTCTGGCCATAAAGTCTGGGACACTGAGTATAATGATAGCAAATAAATTAGAATATGGGAGTTACTACTCCTTTCCACAAGATAAAAACTTGCCTTCTGAATTCCAATGGATTGCAAATTTGTTTCTGCTTTTCAGTGAAGACACCGCCAGGAGTGGGGGAAAAAGGAATGTACAATTCAAACTAACGAAAAAATGAGAGTATCTGTAATTAGCAACAAAATAAGATGCAAGGACAGAGGATAAACTGAATGGGGAGTCCATGGTCAGTATAGATGTCCTCAGAAGTCTAATAACTATCTGATGGAGCTTTGGTCATTGGAGTACTGCTGACCTTAAGGCAAAACACAGATTTACAAAATACAGTTATGACTAAATAAAATATAGTATCAAAACAAAATGTAGCTGCAGATTTTTGGGCAGAATTGCACTATAATTGCCTTAGGGAGAAAAAAGCTCTCATGTTTTCTCCTGTCACTCGTTCATCACGTGGAGTGGAAGCACAAATGCGCCACTGAAATATGTGGAGTGGAGTAAACCTCACAATTCTGAAAGCATATACATTTGTTGCAAGATTTCCTTCAAACTGCACCCTTGTCCTGCAAAAGTACATGTTAGACCCAACATTTTAGGTTTATATCATGTGTTAAAGCATAGTGGATCTTGCACCAGATGACACAGCTTTAACATTTTTTATATCTGTGATCCTTTTTGTAAAGACTTCATTCTGAAATTTTTTTTATTTGACCTGAAATGTCCTCAGACTAAAAGTAATTGCTAATTGAATGTGACAGTGGTGGTACTTTTTAAAAATATGTTTTATTCTTTACATGTAATTTGGGAAATGAAAAATGCTTACCTGTTTTGATTAGCACTATTTAGAAAAACTAAGTGGGAAGAAATAGCATAGAAAGAGCCTTGCTATATATAATAGATGTTCCTGAAACAGTAGGATGGCATCAAAAATCAATACAAGAAAAGTATTGAAAGATAACTTTACCGACAAGAAAAAAAATTGATCAGATGCCTGAAATAGCCATATAATATCCAAAGAATTTCATGCCATCTAATGATAAGAAAAGCAGCAGAACTGAGTGCAGCTAAACTAAACTTCTAGGCTTGGAATTTAGTACAATGAAAAATTAAAAATAACATCAAAATTCCGGGATTTTTGATTGGTTCATAAATTGCATTTTAATGTTGTAATTTCACAAAGTTTAATTACCTAGAGCAAATACAAATATATCAGTGTTTATTTAAGATTTTTAAATTTTGGTGATTTTAATTACAGCAGAAAATATGTAAAACTGGAATTACAGCAGTTAAGTTTGTAATGTATACAGCTGTACTTGTCCACTGTCAGCTTATTTCAAAGCACTAGACAGCTTCTTTGGTCAACCAGGTGAAAACAAGGAAATAAGAAAATGCTGAGAAGTAACTACTTTTTTGCTTCATGGTGCATTGCAGAGGAAGAAGCCTTTTTCAATTGAGTGGTTTTGTGATGAAGGGGAAAACCCATGGTGGTTGTGGTAAATGATGAAGTTGTGAATAAAAAGATTTAAGATGTTTTATTTCAGAGATTTAATGAAATTCATAATGAATAGACTAGCATACTAGTGAAAACAGAATCTCGTAGGAAAAGGTACTGGCAGTCATTTTCTTCCAAATATATGGAGCTGAGATGTAAGTAGTAGTTTGGTTAAAACAATGCTTTATGAAAGCTTATTAAAATACCTGCATGTTTGTAAAGTCATACCATGGTAGTAAAGGTTTATCTATCAGAATTCTCCTCTATGTAGGATAAAAATTGTAAGCACAGGGAAATCGATCAGTGCATTTTGAGCTTTATGAGGAAGTTTTACCCACACAGAAGGATGGAAAACTCTCCTTCCAGCCATAGGCCAGATGTGAGTTCTTCAGACTGAACATCCCGATTTAGAAAAAATGCTATAGAATGTTAAGCTCACATAAATATTCCATTACTGTTTGGCTAGAGCATATAACTGTATCTGACTAATAGTAAAAAACTTCCAGACAGGTTTTAATTCACTTTCAAGAAAATTAAACAATGGTATTAGAATTAAATTATGCAAATAGTAATAATCCTTAGTATATATTGGTTTACATTTTTGGCTCGTAATTCTTCATTGTACTATTTCCAAAAAAGGCCTCCTAAGACAGTTACCAGCTAAATTCAATTTCAAATTTCATCTGAAAATTATTTAACTGAATAATCTTTTGATCAGGTTTTTTACCTGAGTAATATGTTCTTAGTTATTTAGGCTTATTGTAATGTAATCAAAAGTTATAGCCCTATTAACTCCAGTGAATGTAAGATCATGCTCTGCTTTTGCAAAATGAGAAAATTTATATTCTGACAATTGTTTGATTAATATGTTATTATTTTTAAGCCTTTCATTTGTGGGAGAGAATTCTAATTATTTTAACAGCAGCTTCTGCTTTCATTCCTGTTTCCATAGAAACAAACATTAGCACAATGAAAATTTTTAAAATGTGATTATTTTAAAACATTGAAGACTGGAGATTTCATTTAGCAAATTTGGAACCCACTCATAAAAATCAGAAAACTTAGAATAAAATAGAAATAAAAGGGTTTTATGTGACAGTTTAACACGTGGGTTTTATTTGCCTTTGTTTCTTTATTCCATGTTTGAAAAGAAGGATAATTTTGTTATTCATCAGTTTGTGCTTGATGAGGGAGAGTAGTATTTATTGGTAGTATTTATATGCTTTGTACAGTGGTACTGGTTAAAAGCCAGTTTGCATACTTTGAATATGGAAGAAGAAAGCAAATACATTATTGCTGTCTTACTGTGGCATTGGCCATCTTGGCTGACTTATCACAGCATGGAAAAAGGCTGTGGCTGTAAGTAGATTAAAAACCAGATACAGTCCAGTTTAAATAGAATAGCCTTTCAAAAACTTAGCCTTTCATCTTTGGAATAAATAGTCTATTCAGGCATAATCACTTCTTGTCCTGCTTTGAATTCATAGGCTTGATTAAACCTCAGTCAAGGAAGAGTATGGAAGCTATGAGCTTGAAGAACTGCTTTTTTCTTTTTGTTGTCTTTGCTTTCACTGCCATTTATAGTGTGTGAAAATGAGATACATTGTTTGCACTTATTTTGTGATGAAAACTGAAGTAAACCATTGAAATTAGGGTGTAATTTTGAAGAAATTTTTGTATGAAACCCTTTAATATTGTGGGGGTTTGTAAACTCTTTGCTCCCATGAAAATTAGCAGAAATGACAGCTTCCAACACATATAGTTTACACTCTTAAGTTTGGGGTTTTTTTCATTTTTATTAGTTTCTGTGCTCAATACAAAATGGAGGGAAGTCTGTAGGACCTCTTCCTTCTAGTATCTCAGAAAAAAATAATGTCATTAAATATATTAATAACTCCTTTCCTAAAAAGACTGAGCTCTATATTTTTCATAGAAATTCATTAAACTTGTCCATGACCAGAGAATTGACAATTCCATGTCTCTAATGCTGGTGGTGGTGAAAAATATATGAAACTTCAGGTGCCATTTACTTTTTATCTCTAATTTATCTTTAATTTCTGTCTGTCACAAACCGAAGGCAGTCAAGGAAAACCTCCAGAAACCCTTTCTGGCCAAAGCTTCTCTGAGTCTGTCATTTGGGAAGCACTTCTGTGGATAGAAAGAAGGGAAAAAATGCACAGTCTCTGAAGTTGCATCTTTCTTTCAAGTTTATTTTCTGTTTTCCAATTCATGTGCAGTTGATCTAAGAACCATTAGCTAGTAAACCTGGTAATATCTCTTTTTAAGTGGCTAATGATTGCTTTCAGGTTTTCCAAATGAGATTGACTTTTCCAAGTGGTGATACTTTTTTTAATTCTAAAAATAAGGTTAATACAGTAAATAATTCTTCAATTAAAGTGATATTTAATTTTAAGCCTAACAAAATATTTCTGATTGATCCAATCACTTTAATTCAGGTATCAAACTGATGACTCCCTTATTCACCAAACTCAATTTTGAGTAATGAAATTGAATCTCTGATAGATCTCCTTCAGGAGTAAACTCAGGGTTTCATATTCTGAATAAATTACATCTCAAAGTAATCCTGTTTCTGATTAGTCAGTTATCTAAAATCTGACAGTGATTTTGTGATTTTTTTTTCTTTTTCTTTTTTAAAGCTATATTTGAATTGTAATGACTTGTCAGTGTAGCTGTATGTTAGCTTATGCTTTGTCAGTGGAATAATTTCCCACCTTCAGTACTTCCCCTTTGCCCACTGTAATATTACTGGTGTTCCTAGACTTTTCCACACACACACAAAAAAATCATTTTCTCTATCCAGTGACCATCGGCTGTGCTATAATAATTGCTTATTGATAAATTTTGCTGTGACAAACTTGTCCTACTACCAGCTTAGCTGTTTGTTTTTTATAAATCTTCTGTTTATCACATAGTTACCAGATGTTTATATAAAAAAATCATCAGGAAAATGAAGAAAAATTACTTGCTTTATGTCATTAATGACAATAATAGAATAGTAGGGTATAGGAGTACATCGAAATTCAAAATAAGACTTCCAGTGAAGGAACATGGTAGGGAAAAGATATGATAGCATGAATGTGAAGGAGAATGAGCATTTCTGCTCAGAAAATATGAAACCTGAGGCTTAAAGACTCTGTTTTAGGACCTTTGAGTGACAGAGACTTCATGGCTTCAGATCCCAGTCTTCTCATTGATGTTGGAGCAGACTTGAGCAAAGCAGTCTCAGCAGAATTTAAACTAAGGAACATGTTTACTCATGTTTTTCTGATTTATATGTGCAGTCATGAAAAATAATTATAAAGAGATGTGAGGAGTTACAGAATCATTTTATGATGACTTACAGCCTAGACACTTGTGTTTTAGTTGCCTTGGGTGACATTCAGCATTTACAATTACGGAGACTGCATTTGCTTTTTGATTAATCATTATAATGGATAGTGCTTTTCTCTCATAAACTTAAGTGAAAAACTGTTATATTCATTGTTTTGGTCAGTAGTTCTGTCTTCAGAGGATTAATGAAATTTGAGAGTGCTAAAGATGGTTTCTTAAATTACTGAAAGGCTTAATAGGCAAGTCAGTGTTTAAAAGTTTCCAAGTCATTCCCATTAGCATCCATTAAATACTGTGGAGAATTTCCATGGAACTACACTTCCTGCCACACTGCTGGTTGTTACATACGTGACCAGAGATTATGAGTATGTTCTGCTTGGCATTGCTACAGATATATGTAGGCTGAATAATGAAAAATGGCATTGTTGTTCTTCTGATACAGCTATTGAACCATTTAACAGTTTTCTGTGTTGTATTTAGAGCCATTGAATAGATTAAAAAAATGCTGCCTTTAATCAACACGGCATGCCTTTTTGTCCCAGATTTCCCTTCTGAGATTTTGCAACTATTATTATTGCAATCTCTTTTGTGTTTTATCAATGGTGGAAAAAGTAAACCGACACGTTTTACTTCAGATGGTTTAAAAGAGTTAAATATTGGAGTAAAAATATTCACCATTTCTCTGTGTCATACAAGCATGTATGTGAATGCCCCTTTTGCTGTTCTGACCCTCACAGACAAGAGACAGTCTGTACCTTTCTAGAGAGAAGCTACATAAATGATCCACTCTGTTGTTTTCCCATAAACACCATGAATTTTATATGCATCACAGACCACTAATTTGAGTTACTTGTTTTTAATGTTATGGAGCAAGAGATTGCTAATGCTTGAATTGTCTGTGGGTATTTATCAAGTTCATCCATAGGAACTATAAATACAATTAATGTGGTATGGTTTGTTAAGAATGAATATTTGGCATCATACAGTTTTAAGTAGCATTATATATAATAATTTTTACCTCAATTTATTCCTCTTCCAGTTATTTTTCTAAGATTTTCCTCCTTTTCATCCATTCATTTCTAACATCTGCAAAGTATCTACTGCCTTGCTTTTATAGGAAAGTCAATTCATTATTGTCATTTGGTCATACTGCTGAAGTTGAAACACATAGGAAAAGAATGAGAGGCTTTTATATGCTTTGTTAGAGTCATCTATTGTTGGGAAATAAATATCTGCTGAATGTTTTCTGGAAGCTATATCAAGCATTTGTTATAAAAAAATACAGTAAAAGCGGTATAGAAAACTTTGTTAAGCTTTTCTATACAGTAACTATAATTTTTGGATCCTTTCTCTTCAAAATGCTAATAATTGCCTCCATTTGGTTGTTAAAATAGGATATTATATAAGCTTTGCTTCTTTCAGAACTTTTTTTAAAAAATAAG